>APFE031660976.1:0-97500 GCA_000404065.3 Pinus taeda
AGAAGGTTTGTGAGAAGCCTTTGACTGTCTATGAGCAGCAGAGGGATTGTACTGAGAGCTAGATAGCTTCTGAGCTAATTCTTTATGTAATTCGGACATATTTCTACTTGTATGATAATATAGAGATGGGGTTTTAGGCTAGTGCTTTTCCCTGATTATATCTTATGTGTTATGTGTGTTTGATTTCTCCATATTAGTTATACATGTTCTTACTGATGTTGCTCATGTTTGATTAAGATTCGCTAAATTGGTTTTAGAAGTAGATCTAGTATTATGCTTTAGTATAATGCATATATCAGTTTGATCTACATGTTCTACATGGTATCAGAGCATAGGTGATCAAGGAAGAACAATATACAAAAAGAAGAGATTTCAAAGTTTTGAGTTTTCAGTCGAGAGTTTGCAGAGTAGATCTGAAAATTTCTGTACAAAATTTTCAAAAATAAATAGCATATTTGGACTCCTTGCAGAAATATACCACAAAAAAAACAGCTGAATTGGAGTTCGATGAGGGAGATATCATTGATTTAAAATCAGCTCTTTTTCTAGAAAATTTCATGACAGTGGGAAACTGGAAATAAATTAGTGTGCTAGCCAAGAACCTGTATGCACCTAAGGTACAAGATGCATGCAAAGCCTTGAGGAGCAAGGCAAAGGTTAGATACTTGGTGGTTGAGAGGGAGAGTAAATTACCTATCAACATGCAGTGCCAGAAGAAGTCTCAGAGAATTATGGAGGAGCAACGATTGTTGCAACAACTTCAGGAGGTTGTGGAGCAACCACATCTAGAGAAGCTAATAAGAGATTGAGTAGAGACATCTACTCATGAAAAGACCTCTAGTAGGGGGAAACTTCGAGCAAGGTGGGCTGACAGATCACATGCAACCATACCTCCAGGTAGGAGGTGGGGCGATGTGGAGTGATCATCCCAAGGAGGAGGGGTAGGATCCTTGAGGTACCCAACCTCTTTGATTCGACTTTGCTATAGGAGTCCTAATGAGGAGTAGCAAAACTAACTGACTGGGTAGAGAGAGATGTGGATGGAGCGACAGAGAGAGTTACAGTGCAGGGAATCCCAGGATAGCATAGAGCATGTAGGCTACAACAATGGGAGAGGCACAAGTAAGTTGCATAGTGCAGTGTAGCATAGAGAAGGGTGAAATGGTGTGAGATGCATGCAGATGTTATAGTAGCACAGAGGTCATAGAGGGAGAACTTGTCAGTAGTAGGTAGAGATTCAGCATCAAAGTATGTTTCTAGCCCAACAAAGAGGTCAGTTGGAAGTTTTTATTTTTGTTCTGAGAGTTGTTGGAGCAACCACACTTGGTAGATGTGTTGCATGCAGAACATTTCGGAGGTACGGGATTAGGTTCAAGAGGAAGCCTTTCTTGTTGAGAGGGAGTGTTCAAAATTGGCAACAAGAAATTGCTAAAAATAGAAGTGCTAAAAATAACAGTTTGGGCATCAGTGCTGGATTGGCAAATAGGGAATGAAAAATGGAAATGCTAAAAATAGAAGTTCTATTTTTAGTTATTCAAGTTGGATTCCTATTTTTAGACAGTCCCTGGTCTAAAATAGGAAGCAAAATTCGAATTTGATATTAACAGTAGTTTGAAAATTAATTAATTAATTCAATTTGGGTTAATTAGTTAAGGAATTATGAAGTTGAATTCTATGTGAGGACATGCAACAGTTTCTCCTTTGATTGAGGGATTTAACCATCAGTTAAAGGATAAGGATGAGTTATAATTATGAGTTGTAATTATTTGGCTCAGTTAACTGAGTCATGTCTAGTTACATTAATTTAACAAGTTGTTAAATTAATGAGATTCAGTTTGTTAATGCTTGCATGCATGTAGCAACTGGTATTTTCAGATAACTAAATATTATGGCTTAAATAACTCATGCATGTCACTTCAAATAGAGACTCGGTTGAGATCAGAGAAGGGACAATCTACTATCAGTTGGATGAATAGTTTTCCTATAAAGAAAGCTCATCCATGATGAGGATTTATCTCCTTCAGGTTTGTGCAGTTATATCAGAGGTCAATGTTGTGTGTGAGGTGAGAATCACACAGGTTGCAGCTAAAGGACCTAGGAAAAACTGTGCATAGAAATACGACTCAGAGGGATTGTAATGAGAGCTAGATAGCTTCTGAGCTAAGGCTTTGTGTAATCCTGACATATTTCCACTTCTATGATAATACAGAGATGGAGTTTTAGGCTGGTGCTTTCCCCTGGTTATATCTTCTATGTTATGTGTGTTTGATATCTCCATATTAGTTATATGTGTTCCTATTGATGTTGCTCATGTTCACTTAATCTTCTGCAAAGTTTATGGTAGATGTAGATCTAGTGTTTTTCTTTAGTAAATTGCATTACTAGGTGATCTACAGTGGGAATTTCTACATGGTATTAAAGCTAGCTGATTTGTAGAAAAATTTCTACATGTTATCAGGGCTATCTGATTTTTAGAAAAATTCTACACATGGATGAAACCATGCATGCGATAAGAGAGAAATCCAATTCAAACTATGAGGCTAGTGCCTCACCATCATATCCCTTCGAGGAACCCTTCTTGGATTTCTTTTGTGGACAATTTGTAGCATAATGGCCCACTTCATGACAATGAAGGCATCACACTTTTGATTTGTCAAACTTCTTCCCACCATGGGAATAATCGGATTTGGGATGGGACACCTTCTCTTTCTCTTTCCTCACCTTACTTGCTAAGGCTAGATTTTCCTCATCATCTTGCTTCGATGAGGATCCATATCTGGTGCTTCTTCTTATCTCCTCGTGCATTGGATCCGACCAAAGTCATTCCAAATCTGGTAGTTTTTCTCTTCCATTAACCAAGTCTTGGTAGCTATGCCATCTCTTAGGAAGACCGAGGAGTGCAAGACTCACCATGTCATCATTAGCAATCGTGATCCCTACACTTCCAAGCTCATCCTTGTAGGTCGTGAGCTTGTTCAGATATGTAGAGATCATCTCGCCCATTTCACAGTTGATTTTACGAAGCTTAACTTTCAATGCTAGCTTCCTCTAATTGTTGTTGTTCTTATATAGATCTTTTAATGTTTTCCACATCGAAAATGGTGTCTCCTTCTCATGGATACTCGAGACTATGTGGCCTCCAACTCCCTCCAGAAGGATTCTCCTTGCTCTAGCCACACATTTATTCCATTTTTCCAATTCTGTAGCATCAGTCGGCTTGGGGACTTATTTACCAATGAAGTCCTTTAGACCGTTATCCTCTAATATTGCTTCCATGTGATCCTTCTAGGATATATAATTTTAGCTTCCATTAAGGGCATACTCGAGTCTTAAACCGTTGAATACCATTGGTGGAATTGATATGTGATAAGAACTTAATTTCTATATTCAGGAACCTCAAAATTCAAACTTCTCCCTTCTTGGATACCATTCTTCACTTTGATCACCTTTTCTCTGATACCATGTAGAATTTCTCACTCTAGATAAACAAATTATGCAATATAATAAAGCAAAATACAATATCTACTTCTACAGCAAACTTTGCGGAAGCTTAATTGAATATTAGCAAGATCAATCAGAACACATATAACTAAGAATGAGAAATCAATCACACATGAACACAGAAGAATAACCCAAGGAAAGCCTCAGCCTAAAACCCCATTCTCTGTATTATTATACAAGTGGAAATATGTTCAAGTTACAAAAAGAATCAGCTCACAAGCTATCCTATTCTCTCTGCAATCAAACAATACAGGTCACAAATTGAATCGACACTAGATATGCCTTCCTCGGCCCTCCAAGCCTCGTATTTCCTTGTGCAGTTATCCTTGGGGTCCAGTGATGCGACATGTGTAAATTGGCCTCGTCAAATTCACTAAAACTGAATAAGTAATTGCACAATATCGAAGGAATGAATTTCTTTTGGATGCAAGAGATATTCACAATGGAATATTCATGCAACTGATAGTACATTGTCCCTCCATCTTACCTCAACTAGGTCTCTATATGAACTGACATGCATGAGTTATTTATGAGAGAATATTCAGTTATTTGAAGTGCAGCAGTTACATGGATGCATGCATTAACTAACTAAACTCACAATTAATTCAGCAAACTGTTTAAATTGATCTAACTGGACTTGACTCAGTTAACTGAGCCAACTAATTACAACTCAATATTATAACTCATCCTTATCTCTTTAACTGATGGATGAATTCCTCAATCAATGGAGAAATTGTTGCATGTCCCCACATAGACTTCACGTTTGATTTTCTACAACTAATTAACTCAAGATGAATGAACTAATTATTTCACCAACAACTGCTAAGGTGAAATTTGAATTTTACTTCTCTACTTTAGTTCGGGGATTAACTAAAATAGAAAGCTACCCTGAAATGCAATTTATAGTAGTACTAAATTTATCACTTCTATATTTATAATTTCTTGTTGCTATTTTCAACAAGTACTTGATGAACGAGGGGACTATCCTGGCCCATTCCATATCCAAGGAAGGGATATAGGTAGACCCAAACAAAATTTCCATCATCAAAAGGGTCCATACCCTTCAAAAGCAGAGGGATGACAAGAGTTCCTTGGGACTAGCTAGGTATTATAGGAGGTTCATCAAAGAATTTAGTTAAGTGGCTTCACCTTTGGTTCACTTATTGGCCAAAGATTCATATTTTGGTTGGAGCAACAATTGTCAAGAGGCCCTCAAAGTGTTGAAAGAAAAATTGACCATTGCACCCATCCTCAGGGGTCCCAACTAGGTATTGCCTTTCCATATCAATACTAATGCATTAGATAAAGTTGTGGGGAAAGCCTTGGGACAAGTAGAGGATAAGATTCCTTATGTTATTTATTTTCTTAGAAAGGTGTTTTCTAAATATGATTTGAATTACACTATCACTGAGGAAACCTCTTAGTTGTAGTACATTCTTTAAACAAATTCAGGCACTATATTACTAGGTACCAAACTTTTGTTCATGTTGATCATGTAGACATAAAATATTTGATGAACAAACCCGATGTCAATATTAGTATAATTAGATGGTTTCTATTATTACAACAACTTGATTTTACTATTATTGACAAAGCAATGAAAGAAAATGTTGTTGCATATTTTTCATCAAGGTTAACCTTGCCTACACATAACGAAGAGATGGTGGATGGTCAACTTCCATATCAACACCATTTTTCCATATCTTTACTTTCTCCTTGGTCTGATGATATATCCAAATACTTTCTTGCTTGAGGTTCCCTCTTAATCTACCGTCCATGGGGAAAAGTAATATTGTAAGGAAAAGCTCTCCTTTCCCCTAAATTGGGGGCAATCCTTTTAGATTGAGACAAAATCAGATCTTGAGGAGATGTGTAAGAGAAAAGGAGCTCTTTGACATCCTCTCAGCATGTCATGATGGACCTTATGGAGGTTATTTTGTTTCAAAAAGGAGAACCTTTAAGGTTTTATAGGCTAGTTACTATTGGCCCACTTTACATCAAGTTGCAAAGAAATACACAACTACATGTGATTAGTGCCAAAGGATGGGAAAACCCACACCGAGGGATGAAATTCCCTACAACCTTAAGTGGTATTAGATCCATTTAAAAATTGGGGAATGGATATCATTGGGCCAATTGATCCACCATTAGGACAAGAAAAGTACATCATTGTCTGCAAGTATTACTCAACAAAGTGGGCTGAGATAAAGGAATTCAAAGAATCAACTAAGAATAAAGTAGTTTATTTTTTAAGATAAAACATCTTCTACAAGTTTGGGTATGCAAGGGAGGTAGTCACTGATCAAGTCGCACAATTCGCATCAAATTTGGTTGAATATCTCATGAGGAAGCACCATATCAATCATAAGACACCCACATCCTATGATCCTCAAGCAAATGGACAAGTAGAGGTCACAAATAGATATTTGAAGAGCATCATCACAAAGGTTGTTACTAGGAGCATGAAATATCAAGCAAAGAGACTTGTAGAGGCCACTTCGGATTACAACACGACTTGGAAAACCACTATTGGATTCACTCCATATGACTTGGTCTATGGGAAGAAGGCTTTGCTTTCTATTAAGTTTGAATATAACACTTAGAGAATGGGAGCTTAATTTGACCTAGATGTCACTACAACACATAAAGAAAGGATGCTCCAACTAAATGGCTTAGATGAGTTTAGAATGCAATCTCTCCTACACATCGAAGTCATACAACTGTAAAGGAAGGTCTTCCATGACAAGCATATTAAGGAAAATAATTTTCAAGAAGGGGATTAGGCCTTGTTATATGATTCTAGGTTCAAATATTTTAAAGGGAAGCTAATGAAAATATCACTTGGTCCATACCTAATGGAAAATTGTCATGAAAATTGATTTTTTGAGATCAAAACTATTGACGAGGAAGGCATTCCCTTACTTGTAAATGGTTATAAGTTGAAGCTATATAGAAGACCTTTGTACAAGGAAGAATTTATCAGTTCAATAAGTAAATAATTAAATTTGATTGGGAGTTTCATAGCTTCTATTCAACAACACTCCTATAAATTTGAAAAAATAAAGAAGGCCTAGATGAAAATATATATGAGGCACCTGAGGGCAACTCTAGGTTTGAAACCCTCTCTAAGGTAGCCCATGAGAGAAAACGAAAAAAGAAAATAAAGATGCCATGGTGAAAACCTCCTATGGGCTAACTAGGGTAGTTATGGAACTTGAAAAACTCCATTGAGATAACCTGTGTGTCTAAATAAAAAGGAAAAAAAGAAAAAAGAAAAAAAGAGAAGAAAAGAAGAACAAGGAAGAACATTATATCATATGATAACCTTTGTCTTGCTTTTCGGGTTTTTACTTCTACTCATGTTTCATGGGTAAAGGTCAAAACCTACAAGCTATGATCCATCCCTCAATCCATACACCTCATATCCATCATATTTATTCATATGACTATCTCTCTCTACCATCCCATCCTCAAGAAAATCAAATTTCTCCTCCTCTCCGTGATGCTATAGGAAGGAACTATATTGCTCCTAGAGGTCCTATAATGCTATAGAAGGTGTCTGTGAAGCTAAAGGACGGAAAAACAAGGTTGAGAACAACCTAAAATACCATTATGACTATAATAAATGATATATAGGGACATCCAATCATTTTTTCATTATCCATCCATCACCCATCAACTTCATTTCACCAAACATTTTCTTAAATTCGCCACTCTGTCCTACATTAAAAGAAATAGAGAAGCCATTATTTTCTATTTCTATAGTGTCTACACTACTCCTTCATGACTCTAACCTTCTCCTCATGAATTGTCATCATCTCCCTCATTGAAATTAAAGACATCAATGGGAGATCAAAGGACTTCTATAGGAAGAAAACTCCTCCTATAGCATCATGTGAAACCACAACAATAATCACTGGTATCATTTTTTTCCACCAGAAAAAGGGATGATGGGGACTTTCTACAACTATGAAGAGACACATAGTTATGAGGGAGGATTTCAACCAGTAGAATTAACTTTAACATTAAAGAGGCACTTGTGCACATAGAGCCTTCTCCTACTCTACAACCTAAAGACGCACTTTACACTTGTGACTCGATCAATTAGACTTGTTATTCTTCTCTAACATTATCTCCCTTTTACACTTAGAGCCTCACTTTATTTATACAATCCCATGGCCCCCGGACCATGGGTAGGTCTATCCAGCCGATGTTACATTACAAAATTAGGGTGGATAACCCTGTGACTCTATTATACTTTCGCGCCCCATGCCCATAAGTCGTAGAGCTTTACAACAAAATTTAGTTAAAACTTGGGCTTTGAGCCCCAAAACACGCCTTGGGGGGATTGCATGGCCAAAAAAACATATTGTACGATATTTGGGCATTGTGAAAATTATTTTGAAACATGATGTGAAGCCCGTGAAGCAGAGATATTATCAGCTCAATACAAAGTATAAAGAAAATGTGCGCAAGGAGATTGATAAGATGTTGGTGCCTGGAACCATTGAACGAGTAGAAGAATCTGATTAGGTAAGCTTGATGGTTTTTCAAGAAAAGAAACAGCAAGGTGAAATTTGAATATGCTTAGATCTAAGAAATTTGAACGATGCATGTATGCATGATCTATTCCCCATACCATTTACAGATTAAGTATTGGAGAATGTTTGTGGACAAGAAGCTTATTCATTCATTGATGGATTGTTAGGATACCATCAGATTAAGATCACGCTGGAAGATTGCAATAAGACAACCTTCATGACTAAGTGGGGTTGCTTTCAGTATACAGTGATGCCATTCAGATTGCAGAATGCACCCCCAACCTTCTTTAGGGTAGTAATCACATCATTCAAGGAATTTATTCACAAATTCTTAGAGGCATATTTTGATGACTTGACTGTGTTTGGATTGGTAAGCTACCATGTCGTAAGTCTATGCCTTATGCTGGATACATGTCATAGATACCAAATCACATTGAGCCTAAAGAAATGTAGATTTTGTGTGCCTTTTGGGATTTTTCTCGGCGATATCATATGTAAGAAGGGATTGCTGGTGGATCCTGCGAAGATAGCAGTAATTGTGAATTTAGAAGCCCCCAAGAATGTCATGCAGCTGCGTGCAATGCAAGGCCACACAGGATACTCTTGGAAGTTTATAAAGTCTTATGCCCATATAACTGCGCTGATGGAGAAACTATTAAAGAAGGATGTGACATTTTGTTGGGATGAGTAGTGTCAACAGAATCTTGATGTGTTAAAAGACAATATGGTGACTACACCCATCTTAGCATTTCCAGATTGGAAGAAAGAGTTCCATGTGCATCTAGATACTTCATGTATTATGCTGCAGTAATGACCCAATTGGGTGATGGTGATATTGATCATGCAATAGCCTTTGCTAGTAGGAAACTGTCAAAGGCTGAAAATAACTATTCCACTATAGAGCACGAAGGCCTAGTGATGGTCTATGCACTGTAGAAGTTTCAACATTACTTGTTGGGCACACATTTTAAAATGTATATAGATCATTCCACGCTAAAAAACCTAGTGAATAATCTTGTGTTGGGGGTAATATTTGTAGGTGGTTGTTACTTTTCTAGGAATATGATTTTGAAGTGATCGTGAAGTGCGGATGGCTAAATGCGGGACTAGATCATCTAAGCCAAATCGAGAGAGGTGAAGAACCAACTAAGATAGATGAAGGATTTACAATGCACAACTCTTTGTTGTGCACATTGTTGATGATCATTTGGGAGATATAATTCAGTTTCTGACTACTGGAATAGCTCCAGAAGGGTATTCTACTCAACAGAAGAAGGATCTAGTGGTTCATGCCCTTGATGTTTCTATTATAGTGTGACATTTGTACAATATGGGTATTGATGAAATCTTGTGCAAGTATGTTCTGGAGTTCAAATGCACTAGTATCCTCACCGAGGCACATGGAGGATTGGCGAGAGGACACTATGAAAGTAGAGAAATCACGTAGAAGATTTAGCGTGTAGGATTATGGTAGTTGATAGTGCATAAGGATGCTAAGGAATTTTGTAAAGTATGCGATGCTTGTCAAAGGATGGGGAAGCTTTCACGAAGAGATAAATTTCTCGTAAACCCTCAACTTTCGCTACAAGTATTTGACAAATGGGAAATTGATTTTGTAGGTCCAATAAAATCACGAGGAAGGAAGATATGCGTGTGGTACATTATTACTACAATATAATACTTAACTATATGTACAAAAGTGCAGTTGGTGAAGGATTTTGTTGATGCTACCACTGTGAAGTTCTTGTTTGAATACGTCTTAACACGATTTGGGTGCCCTAAAGTATTGATGAGTGATAAGGATACACATTTCTAGAAGGAAACAATTAGTGAGATGGTTAAAGAGTTCCAGGTATACCATCAGAAGAGTACACCCTATCATCCCCAAGCCAATGGTACAATGGAAGCAGTCAATAAGATTCTAGAGAATGCACTCACAAAGGTTTGTAACACGAAGAGGAAGAATTGGGATGTACACATCCCGATGGTTCTATGGGAATACAAGATGACGTGCAAGAAGTTGATACGCCAAACCCCATTTCGATTGGTCTATGGGATCAAGGTGATGATGCTTATGGAATATATGTTTCCAAGATTTCATTTTGTGACTTTGACAGAGATGACATATCCTAATACCTTGAAGGAATTGTTTGCACAATTGATGGAATTGAAGGAAGACCGATTTCTTATAGGGTTTCACCAACAAATACAACATGAATGTGAGAAGGCCTATCATGATAGACATATTAAGATGCACACATTTATTGTGAATGATTTTTCTTTGCTCTATGATAGAAAGTTCACAAAATTTCCGGGTAAATTTCAAATGCACTAGTTGGGACCTTGTGTCATCAAGGAAATCATGGATGGTGGCACAGTTCAACTCGGGAAGCTGAATGGTGAATTGTTCCTTGGAAGGGTGAATGGAAGTCAACTAAATTTTTATATAGGGGATCTTTCCCCTACACAATGACTATATGGTATCCGAATAGTCTTACCACTCCAAGTAGTCAGAAGGGAGAGTGGGACTACAAACTACATTGCCCAAACAAGAGGAAAATGTCGTAGGAGGTTGCGTGATGGATGAAAAATCTATGACCGAATAAGATGTGATAGAAGAGGATGCGATGGAAAAGCTATGCCATGAGGATTATTTCTATTCGTTGCAGTCACTGTTCATGATGGGATAAAAAAAATCCCGTTAGGAGGAGAATGGAGGCAACATTTATGGTTAAAATATTTGGAGATATGTTACCATAGATACATTTATGGTTAGAAAATGGACGAAATGGTTGGATTTGAGTTGAAAGTCGCCTATAAATCTGGCATGTTTGTATGCTGAAGAACACTTTACTTTATGCAATATTTGTATAATCCCTCTTTTTCTCGCTATATAAATTGGTAGGCTTGGGAGGAATTAGTTTCCAGTCCGGTAGTTGTGAGAATACCAGAGTGGAACCATAAGATTATCCTTCAACAAATGTCTAGTCCAGTAAGTTCTAAATCACTGGTCTCTCAGTCAGAGACACCAAAAGTTGTTTCGATGGAAGCTATGCAATCCATACCTATGGTGCGGAGGTTGCCTAGGCCAAAGAAATCAATCTCTAAGGAGAAACAAAAGAAACCACAACCTGTAATGATAAGGAAGTCACCAAGTAAGAACCTGGAGATTCGAGAGAAAGAAAGGAAGGAAAAGGCAAAGAAACCGTAGGAGCGAGTCAATTTGGAAGACGAAGAGCTCCACGATGGCGTTAAGGAACTAGATGTTGAGGAGGGAAAGCCTATCACAAGGTTACTGACATATATCTCTCCACAGAAAGGGAAAACCAAGGTTGACAAGGACCTAGATTCAGGGAAATTCAAGATCTCCACACTGCTGTTACTGGAAGAAATATTTTTTGAAGGCACACTCTTAGCGTGTATCCTGGTGTTAAATATGTAAGATTGGGATTTCATTAAGCACGATAAATTCCCTCACTTGGAAACTAATAAATACATGACCAAGATTTACTATGAAGAAACTGGGGTCACAAGGCTAGAACCAATGAAATGGGTAAAAGGTGTTGAGTAAGCCATATTACTACATATGATTTGTGTGCCACACTTCCACGCTTCCACATATCAGTTATCAATATTATTTGTGTGCATTATTTTCTCGTGCTGGTGCATAATGGGTGTTTGTGCTTAGGTGAACCCATCCCCATAATGGATATCTTGATCCATCAAATTACAAAGTTTGCCTACAAAGGGTGGACCCTGCAAAGGAGTTTGGGGGTAAGATCAAAGAGAAGGAGTTCACAAATAAAATGAAACCTGAGTTTAGGCTACTCAAGAAGTTGCGTGGATATTTGATTCAGTAAATTCAATACCAAGGGGTGCATTTTTCTGCTCAAGTTTTATCCAAGAAGATCATGAGGAAATGTCTCACAAACGCGGTTCTAGCACCATTAATTTTGTTGGTTGCACAAGGCACAAAGTGGGTGCAGTACAACTAGGCACAATACCTTTGCAATGAGTTCTTAGCGAACTATCGTGAAGCACAGGAGAAGAGAAAGGCATTTCACTATGCCTGGATCCTATTACTGGTAGTACTAGTTGCATGTCAACTGCCAAAGCATAGTGAGTTCCCTCCACAGGAGGAATATTTAATTGAGGAAGCAAAGTTCACTTCGTTGTGTGCAATGAAGGATCTGGAGAGAATCATGGAGTCAAAAGTTTTCTGGTTACTGGTCAAGATGGACCTCCGCACAGTGATAAGTCAGAGACCAAGGTTATCCCCAACCTTGTTTGAGCAGTTGATGGCCTTCATGGAGTTTAAGGCCGACTTCCATAATGTCTCTATTTAGACAAGGCGAGACCCTAAGAAGATCTGGCACAAGTTGCCATACCTAGTTTCGGAGATAGATGTACATGAGATTGTGAGGAGTTTGCCAATGGAGTGGTGAAAAACAACAGATGTTGGCTCAGGTACTAGTAGGGGTGGAGAAATCTCTTATGTGTGAGCAACAACTAAGTATAATAAGAAGGAATCAAATCAAGTATCAGCACGCGAGAAGGCCACTCAAAAGAAGAAAGACATTGTAGTTGCTAAAAAAGAAAGTGTTGAAAAAGAGTGTGCCGCTAAAAAGGACACAATGGCAGTAGAAGCATCGACTACCCATAACACTGAAGAAAATGAATTGTCCAAGTAGCAAGGAGGTGAGGATGATGCACAAAGAACTCCCTTCAGGCTATCGAAGTGACAAAAGGAGACCACTATCGAATCATGGAAAAAGAACATGTCATAAAAGAAATCACCCATTGACCGAATGGTCCTCACAAAAGGGGACCTTGATGAAATTGGGGACAAGGTCCATGATGCCACAATGCAACTATGGAAACAATTCAAGCAGCAATACATGTAGACACTACGAATCATCTAGAAGGATCTGTGTGATTTGCAAATTCAAACAAGTAGAATTCAGGTAAGTATTGGACAACTAAGCGAGGTTCAAGTGAGCTTACAACAAGGAAGCGTCTTGGAACCAGAATGGACTCTAGACCTTAGAGTAATTTCATTGCAAGAAGGAACATTGCATGCACAGTTAGAGGAAATCAATGCCCAACTTGGAAATATGAAGGGAGTGAGTAGAATTTAGCCAGAAAAGTGTGATTCATCCTTGTTTCTATGAAGCCCAAGTGTGATCACTGACTGGGCCTATTTCCCTTCTTGAAATTTAGGGTTTTTGTCCTTGTTTTCAGCTCTGTTTAGTTGATTTGTTACTTATGAACAGTGCCTCATTACTGAATCCTACTTGCATCGCATATATTAGCCTCCATTCATTAGGATTAGTAAACGCTTTTATGTATTTTTCATCATTTACAATTCTTTGTCGAAAAGTTGCTTCAATCAATCTGTCGTTTTCGTACAAAAGTGTTGTAACTGTCGTTCTCTGAATAGTCGATTGAACTTTTTGTCATGTATTTGATTTGATTTGTTGTTATCCGAAGTATCGAAAGCATTTTCCATTCAAAATTGAAAAGTGCCATTTAGTCTTCCTTTCTATTTTGAAAAACAAATTGTTGAAAATGTCGCTTTAAGTGAAACATTTTAGATCTTTGGTATACTTAGTTTTCCTTTTTGGCATTTTTCACATTAAGGGGAACAAAAACAAAATACATGCATTTACGTTTGCATTTAGCTTGTGTGGAAAAAATGATTTAGGAAAGTGCATTTAGAGTGTGCTCTTTGCTCTTTGTTTGAAAGAATCATAATTTTGTTTCCCTAGTAGCTAGGATTTTCATTGATAAAAATAAACAATGATTTTTTATCATTGTAGATTACATTTTTAGGAATTTCAAATAAACATCACACAGTGAACCACTGAAAGGAAAAATTTGAAACAAGATCAACTCTAAAATAAATCTCAATGAACCTAACAATGCTTTAGAACCTAACGCAACGCATCTAGAGGTCTAGGCTAGAGACATGTTCTGGCATCATAAAATCTAGTAATTATCATTTTCATCGAAGGTTGGGTGATTCCTCCTCTTTGATATGACAACTGCTAGCACAGACTTATGCTCCCCGTACCATCACATATATATTGGGAGACCACAATAGGCTTATATCCTTTATCCATAGGAAGCCATGTCTGTCACACTATCGATTGCAATGCACTGAACACAACATTTGGGAAGATTTACTGTCGTACATAAGTCCTTGGTAATTTCTTTTTAATTTATCACCAACGTGTATATTGTGGTTTTGCAATTGGTTTGGTAATCCCTCTGTCTAGATTTCCAGAGTAGTCACTTTCTTTCCTTTTCAACTCTTTAAAAGAAAAGGTTCATCTGAGCACTTGTCACTTCAGGCTCATTAAAAATCGGTTGGGACTAGAGTCATCTTTAGCTTTTTCTCGTCTCTTAAAAATTGAAAAAGCAAAGTTGTGTCAAAGCATCACGAAAATTTATTAAATTTGGAATAACATCCCTATTCCTTCGTTGATCTTAGGTTGAGATAATGGAGTCCACCAATCAAGGAATCCATTTTGAGGAGAATCCTAGTCCTTTTTCTTCTTGGGGAAATATTGGTTCTCTGTATATGGCTACATTGTCCCTTCCGAGAATAACAATTGGCCTGCCAGTATGGCTATTCTCAACCTCTGTGGTTCAAAATACTGTGATTCCTCAGCAATCGAATCGGCATCTAATTAATACTAAAGTTGACCCTTCACCTTCTTCTTCATCTGTTTCTCCCTCCCCTTCTTCATCTTTGCTTGGTGAAAGTAGTGATGCTAGTAACCAAGTAACTGAGAAGAAGAGGAAAGGGAAGGAAAAGAAGAAGAAGTCAATTCAGCAAGGGCGCAACCATGTAGCATTTGGTGAAAATCCACACATTAAACTTTCCAAACCTAGATCTCCATGCATAATTTGTAGAGGATACCATTTTCATCGAGAATGTCCATTCATTCTTCAGATCTTGAGAGAATGGTCCCCCCGTTTGCACCAACAGGTGTCATCAACCTCTGGTGATCATGTTGACAGCACACCATCAACTAGTAATATTGAAGTTCATGGAGAGAAAGGAAAGGTCAAAATTCCATGCAGGTTATGTGAAGGGGACCATACCCTTCCCCATTGTCCTTTTTTGGATGAAGCCAAAAGAGTCTTGCATAGATGTCCTACCTCACTGCAGCGATTTCCATTTGGATACAAGAAAATCTCCCCAAGTCCTTTACTAGTTGAAAATCCAACTAATATAACTGAACCGTCGGTCGAAATAGCTATCACTGAAAGTGAACCTTCTGAGTCCATACCAGACCAAAGTCAACAGGTTGAGATGGTAGTCGACCGAGTTTTACCTTCAGAAGATCATACCCTTCCCGAAGAGAGTGAGAACGATACCATTCAATTTCCTTTTATCACTTCAGAGTTCGATGAACTTGGGGACAATCCACCCGTTCCTTCACAATAGGAAGAGAATCCCCAAATTCCAACTACTCAAGGGGTTAATTCAACCATTTACTCAATACACCCTCCAAGTAGTCTAGTCACTTCCTTTGATTGGAATCAACCAACAAGATACCACCTTCCTTCTAATGTACCATTCTGGATCATAGTACAAGTTTACAAAATGATCATGTCTGGCACTATCACAGATGTGGGTGCATCAGTGAGTATCCATTCCTCAACTACTTCGGAAGCACTTGGTTCGCCATCGGTTATGCCTATTACACAGAATTTGTCAAGCTTTAACAAAGGAACTAATTACTATTAGGGATCCTTCCTAAGTTACCGATAACTTTGGAACAAAAAACCGTTCACCTAAACGTGGTGGTAGTCCCAAGACTGTTAGATTACAATCCACTCCTTGGACGTGACTATGTTTACAACATGGAAGCTATTGTTTAAACACTCTTCTGAGTGATGTGTTTCCCACATGAAGGAAAAATTGTCACTATTGACCAGCTTTCATTTCCCATTTCAAACATAGCTCCAAGTCAATCATCATCCCTAAATGGTCCTTTTATTTCAGTAGTATCTCTCCAACCTTCATTCCATCCACCTAATTACCACGAGTAGTCTGGTGAATGTATTGAAGCTTAGGGGGCATGCACCCTTGTCTATTTGGAAGATGAACCCAACTAAAAAGCTAGGTTTCCCTGGAGGTTATGTGATTGGTCTGAAACACCATTCACCATTGTCTATGCTATGGACGAAGACAAGGAAGTTTTTTGTCTGCACCCCAGATGAAACGGTCTTACCATATGAGTTTCCCTATTGGTTATGTGATTGGTCTGACACACCATTCACCTTTGTCTATTTGGCGGACGAAGCCAAGGAAGTGTTTTGTCTGCTCCACGGATGAAACAATCCTACATAACCATAGAAGTTTCCATATGGTTATAGGAGACTCTCCTTTTCATCATCGTGGGGGCATGCAAACCTTTTATCAATTTCAATTTTTAGCTTTTTAGCTTTTTAGCTTTTAAGCTTCTTGGGTTAGGTGATTGGTTCGACACACCATTCACCTTCATCCACCCCGCAGGCAAAGCAAAGGAAGTTTTTTGTTTGTTCAGCAGACGAAACCATCCTACCTAACCTCAGTAGTTCCTTAGCTTTTTAGTTTTGCTAGATTTTTAGTTTTGTCTTTTCTAGTTTTTTAGTTTTGTCATTTCTAGCTTGCATAAAAAGAAAACTAAAAACTGAGCATATGTTATCGCATGGTTCAAGCTCATTAAAACATAAACCTACCACCGGGCATAGTTCCCCCATAGTTCAAGCCCTTTAAAAAATGAACCCACCTTCAGTAAATAACCTTTGTGATTACTGTGCTAACAACCTTTTGAGCCTTGGTTGTGTTCCTGCCATCACCTCCATCCCTTTGGCTAATCATATGCTTCCAGTTGATTGTTTACCCTTTTTGAGGAACAACTACAACAAGTGGTCCTATTAGCCAACCTCTTCACATCACCATGTTTTGAGAAGTTCCAAGATTACCCGAAACCAGTTGCTAACCTAGACACCACTCGTTCCTCAAAAACAAGTCTCCTTTAAACTCTTTTCAGACTCGTTAAATATGAAAATATTGTCGAGTGCTTGTCTTTATCGGCCTGACAAAGTGATAAAAAAGTCATCCCTTTCATATTATTTTATCCTTTTTCGGACTTAAGGGATTATCCTAAGAAAAAGAATGCCTGGAGTTTCCTTTTCATCCCTTTTCAAACTCTGTAAACATGAAAAGGACCGAGTTTTCTTTGTCGTTAAACTCGTTAAAACAATAGTGACAAACTTGTCCACCTAGACAAGAATGAGTTTCACTGTCGTTAGACTCGCTAAAACATAGTGATAGGTTTGCCCCAAGGGAAAATTATAGAACAAGCATATGTTATCCTCCTCGAGCTTGACAAAAATAAAGAGGTAGTGGTCAGCAATGATTGGGGAAAAAGGGAAGAAAAATTGAAGAATTTTATGGTAGTAGGTCGATCTTGAACATGACACTTTCACTCTGTCACCTTGATTGAGTCAGGTTTGGTTATTTCGTTCACCAATCATTTTACCATTGGTCTTCGACACCATCCATCTTTTGGGTTTAATTCTATCAATCCATCTCAATGTCACCGATATGTTCAAGAGAAGTCATTCAGTTGAGAAACCACAATCTAGTTAATGCCTCACCCATTGCAATACCTTCACCCTCCATTTTTCATGACCACCATTCCTGAACCTTGTGTCATCAAATTGTTTTCATGTCCAGAAAATCATTTACTTTGTTTCATGTCGTAGATGTGGGATACATTAAGGCACTCCTATGATGGGGCACTTCTTGTCAACATCAGCTCATTATCCAGGAAGTTGACTTAGAAACACCCCTTCAGTACTTTGAAGCTCGCATGCCTCAATGGGAAGTTTCTCACTTCTGGTGATAGGTTGATGTCAATGGCCTTCGACTGAAAGATTTTGCGTGGTGTTCAACATCGGATCATATATTCACACCACGTGAATTGTACTGTAGTACCTTGAGGGTCATTATCATTATCCGTGATTACTCGCACGTCTGTTAACAACTTGCATTATTTGCTGGTAATCAGGCAATGTCTTTCCATGTTCAACTTCAGAACATCTCTTCACATGGATTGACTTGTACATCGGTTGAAGATTGAACGAGATTGAAGACCCCAGATCTAGTTTCGTCCATCTAGGCTATGAAATATTCAGGGATATAAATACATCAAATGTACACAGAAGCTACATAGATGGTCATCCAAGCTAGGGATGATGACCCTACATATGAAGAATCATCAGTCTACAAGTACAGATGATTATCTATTCTATGTACATGAAATGAATTTATAAAGTTGAGCATGGGAATGCCCGCCTTAGCTAGATCATGAAAAAATTATATTATGATGATGTACTATATTGTATCTTATATAGGTCACCTTCTAGTTTTAAAACATTGGATCCTCATGATAAAACATTTCATCATACATCAAAGATTTACGACTTCATGCTTTAGGGGAAACTGTTATAAACATATTGTACACTACAACCCCAATCTTATATGTCGAAAAACTAGGGCTCTTTAACCCCTAAAAGTGTTGTTTCATAACCTAAAGTATCATGGTCAACTGATTACATCATTCCCAAAAAGTTCCACCTGAAAAACCATCAAGAAGTGGCCAAAATTGGACCATATTGACTACCCCACTATCACGGTGTGATGCATACTGACATCTACACTAGCCAGGTGTGATGCATACTAATGAGGCCTTCTGTAGGGTGTGATGAGTGAGGATGGACAAATGTCCAAGACAACTTGCTAAGTGGATGCTCATGGAATCTTCTAGAAGCTTCGCCTATTACACTTGCCTCTCTCAATTCGCCTAGAGATGAGTAAGAGATCCAAGAAATATTGAAGTGGCACCAAAAACAACAAGTGGAATGACACTAATCAAAACACTAGGATGACTCAAAACCTTACACACATCTACAGATGGATCCCTCATCTGAGAGATCTGGAGGCTACAATTTTGTAATTTGCAAGGAAGTGCTTATAGTTTGTATCTAAGAAAGAGCATGGTATTGTTGGAGTAATATTGATTTTCATGAGGTGAAGGGGGCTTTGATGTTGAGAGGATGATGTTGGATCAACAACTGGGTTGTAATTCCCCCTTCTATTTAAAAAAGTTCTTTGATTTTTCTTCCATATAACCATGCAATTGTGAATGTTACTATTTATGAATGTCATTGTATATTCATTACATTTCTGATTTTGTAATGCTTATGATTAATAGATCAATACGCTTTGACGGTTTTTGTTACTGTGTTTCTGTAGGTACTCTCCATGTGGGATAAGTGAGGAGAGGAGTTGCAAGCTCTGTCAAGGGGGAGAGAGTTCAAGCAAGGAGTTAACCGGAAGATCCAGTTTGGTTTATTTCTTTCTCTCTTATCTATTATACATAGAAGAAATCTTGATTTTCTTTAAACTGTTTCTTTCTAGGGTAGTTGGCAATCCTAGAGGGCTAGTCGATTGAAACGACACTAGTTTTCTTGGAAACAACGTCGTCTAAATAGAGTTGAAAAAGTTGACAGCCATAAGGAGTAAATCTGTGCAAATTGAGATGTAACTTGTAGATCCTTGGGAAGACCATCATAGGGACCTATGGATGCAAAAACCTGGCTCTAGAATCCCCCAATACTACTTCAGGTGAGACTGTGGCCTCTACTATGCAGGTTGTTGCCAAAAGGTCCAACAATTATACTTTCTTTGTTTGGCGTGAATAACTCTAAACCTCGGTCAAGCCCCCTTATGCAAACAAGTTAAAGAACAAGTTTGGAAGGATATTAGGCTGAGGAATATGAATCGACTATGAAAAATGATGTATGGGACGTTTCACAAAGACCAAATGAGAAGTCTATTGTGACTTTAATGTGTCTATTCTAGACCAAACATGGAATTGATGGCAGCATTGAGGAATACAAAGCAAGGTTCGTAGCTCAAGGATTCTCTCAGAAAAAGGGAGAATACTATGATGAAATATTTGTTGCCATGGCTTGATATAGCACAATGTTTTCTATAGTTTCCCTTGCTGTGAGTTAGGGATGGACTCTTCATCAGAAGGATGTAAAGACTACGTTCCTTCATGGCATGTTACAAGGATAAGTATATGTTGAACAGTGAGAGTGATTTGTAGTGGAATATCTAAGAACACATGTTTTCAAGTTGAATAATCTATTGCATAGTTTGAATCAAGCTCCCCGAGCTTGGTATGCATGCATAGCCAATTAATTATTGAAGTTGGGATTCATAAGAAGGAATAATGATCCCAAACTCTAGTTCAAGGTATTCCAAGGTATGCCATTGATTTTGGTTTTATATGTTCATGATCTATTCTTGACAAGTATTGAGCCTCTGATGATTGAGTGTCAAAAATAGCTAGCCTAGGAATTGGAGATGAAATACCTTGCTCTCAAACTATTTTTTTAGGCCTTGAGGTGTGGCAAATGCCTCATGAGATTTTCCTTCCAAAAGAAAAATATGTTGTCAAGCTCTTCGAAATATTTGGAATGATTGAATGAAAATCCTTGGTTACACTTATAGAAATTAACTTCAAGAAGCTATGTGTTGAAGTTGTAGGACTCAATTTGCAAAATCCATCTGAGTATAGATAACTAATTGGGGCCTTGATATTCCCTATGAACTTCCATCTAGACATATGCTATGTAGTACATAGACTGAGTCCATTCATGGATGAGCTCATCCACGCACATTGGATAGTTTCCAAAAACATATTGAGATATTTTCATTGGTCGATCACACTTCAAATGACATATTCTATCGGAGATATTCAAATTCATAGATAGAGTGATGTTGGTTCGGCCAGAAATGTTATGAACAAGAAAAGTACATTTGGTTGTTATTTTAGCCTTGGATTTTCCATTATATCCTTGATGAGTAGGAAACAAAAGTCTGGTGCATTGAGAACCACCAAAGAAGAATACAAAGCCACTGACATGGCTAGTTACGAAGAAATTTAGTTGAGAAAGCTCTTTGGAGAGCTATTTGATCAAGTCCTAAACACTATAGTGATATAATATGATAGAAAGAGTGGGATCAGTTTGGTAGAGAATCCCATGTTCCATGACAATCCAAGCACATCTAAATTTGATATCACTTTATTCAATACATGGTGTAGAGAGGACATGGCATTCTCCATCACATATGAATAAATGAACAAATTGTAGATATTCTCACCATGGAATTACCGAAGGGAAAGTTCCTGGTCTTTGGAGAGAAGCTTGGAATGATGGATGTGGTAGCTCTAGATAAGGGACATTGTTGATCAAGGACACTGAGTGAACTTTTCCTGCCCTATTTGAGCTCCTAGGGTCAGGAATTAAGAGAGAGGGCTCTTGCGGTTGAGGGGTCTCTGGACAATAGGGTAATCCCCTATATGTTACCCATAGGTTTGAAGATGTTTCTCCCTTATCTTCACAGGGTTGGAGAATGTTTCTCCCATGTTTGTTCTTTGCATAGTATACCCCAGTTGGCATCATACCCACAAGGAGGGCTTCTTAGGAATAGCACTCCTCATTTTTCCAATAAGTTGAGAGTGTACATTGGGTGTAAAACCCATGTTGATTACGATGCAGGTGTTCTACCTCATTAATACTGAGATTTTGGTGGACTCCAGTATTGCAACAATAATGTTACAACTCCTGGGACTTCCTTCTTTACTTTTATCAACCCAGTAGTTCGTAACAAACTTGGAAGTGACGATGTTCTATGCACAAGTACTAGCTCTTACTGTAGGCCGTCACTTGGTTAGCTGGCACAAGTTCAATAGGAGCTCAAGCTAACTTCTATGAGTTCTCGGAAGAAGATTTTAACTGTGATGAAAATAAACTAACTCTATAGGTTCTACTCTACTTGCAAAAAGAGAAGGAAAACTAAAATGAAATGAAAACCCTAGCAAACCCTAGTTTACCTACTAACCCTACTTTTGCAAGAAAAGAGATGGAAACTAATGAAATAAGTGCCATGGACTACTAGAAAGGTGAATTACATTTATTCAGGCTACTTCTAAAAATAAATCAGAAGAAAACATCTTTTTGTACTTTTGAGTGTTTTTATGTGAAATTATTATGCTTCTGATTTATCTGGTTGTGACTGTGCAAAGGTTTGGTGGCAAAGGAAGATGGAGATGAATTTTTCCAAGGGTGAGGAAGGTGTGGAGAGGTCGTGAGAAGCCCCTAGTACCCTTTCAAATACTTTCATAGCGATCAAACTTTGGAAAATCACTCACAGGAAGTTCTACAGGAAGCTACAGGGGATCTACAAGAAGATCTACAGGACGAGGCCGAAGGATTTTTTGGATTTTTGAAGGTGGAAAAATGATGGGAAATGGGAAATGAAGGCTATATGAAGGTATTGAGGTGTCTATAACTTGTCAAGGAATATCAGGGATGAATGTGATGGTCGGTTTTGTTCGAATGGAAAGAAAGCAGCTTTATGAAAAAAACGCAGAAATTAGGGCAGAAAGGTGAAATGTTGCGAATGGGATGGGAAATCTATGAGAAGCGAGATAGTGCTAGCTATTTTGTGGAGGGATGGAAAGCTGAGATGTCCTCCAAGAGATCTGCACATTCACTTGTCAAAATTGACCAAAGAAAGAACTAACTACACTATGAAAACAGAACCTTGTCTAGCTTGACCTAATTTCTGACCTAAAAATAGAAAGAGCTAAACAGTAACCTATGAGAAGAAAAGCATGTGAGAGAACTATGGTAAAAGAATAGGAAATGGTCTAAGCAACTGTATCTGAACCAATACAAACTTTCCCAAATCAAGTTATCACACTAGCAGTTGCATGGGAGAGAGAAAACTGTGTTTTTGGTGGAAACAATAGTGCCTTGACCTCAAATCATAGTCTCAAGAAGAGAGAAAGGAGATCAGGGCCTATTGTTGGCATTTTTGTATCTTTCTCTGTCACTGCAATAACCTACTTGAGCAACTGAAACAAAAAAAAATATGCTAATCATCAAAGGCAACCTAATCTAACAAAGTAAAAATAATCTATGCAACAGAAATTAACTCATGAATGGAAGCAAAAACATATAAAACATGTAAGTACAAAGAAGGAGGTGTTAGGAATCTTGGGTTGGGCCCTAACCCAAGAGCTTCAGCCCTATGAAAGAGATCAGTGCTGGCTCAAAAACTATTTGATCTTCATTATCAAAAATAGTTGTTACATTACATAAATTGTTCTCAAAAAGGAAGTCAAAAATGAGCTAAACACAATGCTACACAAAAGTGCAAAAATCTACTAATAACTAGATAACCTACTGAGGCTCCAAGCCTCCTTATTTATACAAATGGGGACCTCCACTCCAATAGTCCTCCTAAAATCAAGGAACTCGGCTTCCTAGAACTGAAGATAAATAGTAGTCCTACTTGACTTGCTCGGTTGCCCCTTGGAATCATCAATGTGGACCTTTGTGCTCTGAGTTTCTGATGGAGGATTTGAGGAAAGGGGTCATTAATGAAGGAGACAAATCTCCTACAATTCCTCTTCCCTACTTTCCTCAAGTTTTTGCTACCATTTGCTCATAAATTCCTTGACTTTGTTCAAATTGTCCAAAAAATCTGCATAAAGCTCTCATTAGACTACATGGCGAAGTGACTAACCCATTTCACTCTATTAGCATAGGTATATTAAAAAACATGCAACAAACTAATGAGAATGGTGGATTAAGTTGAAATAAGAGGAATAATGAGCCCATATAGTTACCCATTTCTAGGGCTCATCATCACCCTCCTGCTGAATGGATTTCTCATCCTTTGAGCAACTAATCTAACTCTTCATCCTTAATGGCTTTGACAGATTCCCTAACATCCCAAGCCTCTGTTGTGATGTCTTCCTCCTTATAATGGAAACCTTCTTTCCTATCCACTTCTTCCCATTATTTCTGTTCTTCCTCCTCCTTGACTCCTTCCAATAGTCCTAGCAGCAGTGGAGGACTGAATTTTAGGCCAATCTAGTTGGCTTTCAAATTTTTCATTGAGTGCTTATACAGCAGCACTCTCCTCATGGCTTCCATCATCCTATTCGGGGAGTGATACTCCCTGATCCTTAGGTTGTGTGGCAATGTATTCCACCTTCTCATGTAGGCATGAATACAGTCATCGCCAAACAATCTATCCATATCCTCGAAATGAGCAATAGCCTAGGCTTGCTTATCAACATAGTCAGGGTCAACTTGAGGATAAGCTACATCGTGTTAGTGCATATAGATGAGAGCCAAGGGTTTTGCTAGTTCTGCTCTAATCATTAGGGGTCTACCTAGCTCTTTTGCCATCATTTTTTGAATTTCCACTGCTCTCTTTTCTTCACGGCTCATCAAAGATGCCATAGCCATTAGCTACAAGTCTCCCAATGTAGCATTTCAATCCCATAAATTCATGTCAGTAAGTGCCATTTTGTGTAGGTAAAATTTTGTTAGCTTTGCTTTATCCCGAGCTTAACTATGATCACATAAATGCATAACTTGGCCATAATCTTGAAATGGTATTGTGCCCCTTTGGGCCAGTGCCTTAATCTGAAATTGGAGCCATTGATCTTTGAGGTATAATGCATATGATTTGGTTGTTTACCTACACTGTAATGCCTCCATTGCCCAGTTGACCATGCAGGATAAATGGGTTCCTTTTCCAATAGCTGCCTTTTCAAAATCAACACTTTAGTTTCTTCCTGGGATTGTTTTTATTGTTGTTGTTTCATCGATGTCTCACTGTCAGCCTACGGTTCCTCTTCTTATTGTTGCCTTTCTATTGCCTCACTATCTGCTCGGTGTCCCTCTTTCTATTGTTGTCCTTTTAAGATTGACAACTCATTTCCTCCTTGAGGTTCCCTTTCTTGTAGCTACTTTTTCAACATTTCATTTTCTTACTGCAATTGAGCTCTTCTGATGCTTTCTGTATGCCTGACCATGCTCAATTCTTTGCCCATCTCTCTCAACTTGTTTTCCATGTGCCCTATGTCTTCTAACCCTTCGGATTTTGCAATCTTCATTCATGTGTGGGTCCTGACTCTTTCCTTTTCCAGCTCGAAGAAAAGATGCACTGCAAAATTTTGTGGGATGTTCTTACCACCCTCCAAAAGTTGTAGTAGGAGCCTTATCTGGAGGGAGATTCCTCCTTTGTTATAGTAGGTGCATCCTCAATGATGATGGGTTCTTTAAAAGGTGGCTGAGGCTTTCCCATCTTGATTCTAGTGCTCTTTCTAGCTTTGGAATACATTGATCGTTGTCTTTTTATTTTCCCTTTTTTGCTTAGCTAGAGTATTGAGTGTAGCAAGAATAGTTGCTGCTTCTCTTGCTAGTGTCTCAAGAGACACTTATTCTAGCTATTTTTCTTCTTCTTCCTCTGTATTTTTTCCTATGTCTGTTGTTTCTCATTTTGTTTCTGCTATCTTTGGTGTCATCTTCTCCTCTACTTGCTGAGTTTCTGCCTTTCCTATGGCAGTCTTTTTCAGAGCTTTCTTGGGCCTCTTCTTTTCAGTTCTTGTCCTCTTCCTTGTCTGTACTGTGATTTTCCCTTTTTCTACTTTTGATGTTGTTTTCTTCTCTGCTTTAGGTTCAACTATGGTTGTGTCATGTTTCTCCCTTCCCTTTTTTTTTTTCTTCTTCTTTTTCTTCTAATTGAATATTTTGTGCTTCCTCATGGATTTCCTTCTCAAGTTCCTCTTTCTGCTCCTCTTCACTACTAGATGGACTAAGGTCATCAGTGAGAGTTTTTATGTCATCATATTTAGTCATGTTCCTGAATATTTCCCAGGATATAGGGATTATGCATGTGTGGAGGGCATCCTCTACCTGCAATTTAAGGAGCCCATGGTGACCTAGTTGGTCTGGAACCCCTACATTCAATTCGGTGCTGCACTCTATCAAGGATTGGAGGAGAAAGTATGGAAGATTAGGTTTTCTAGATGCAGGTAGGTCCATCCCATATCTTAGTTCATGTAACAATTTAAATGATAACCATAGACTATACTATATGTTCCTTCACAAGAGATATATTTCATGATCTGGCAGCTAGCCTCATCCCATGGATAAGGTATACTTGTTCTTCTAATCTCATTCTTATCCTCCATAGGAAGTTCATCAGGCTGGAAAAAGGTCTTTTTAGCAACCTATCCTAGTGGTTTTTCTTCTTTGCTCCAGGAGAGCCCAAGTGGAAGACCTATAATTCTGTTGATGAATTCTGGTGTAAGTTCTATGGTTAGACACTTGAAACTCACTGTAGCATGGGCTTTTGAATGGGGTCTTAACGATATTAAAAATTCCTCTGTAACTTCCTCATCATACCCATGAAATTTCTCAAAGAAAGGCATCCAATTTTCCCTGGTAAAGAGGGTTACCACTTCTGGGTGTTCATGCAATTTGGTGGAATTCAGAGGATCCTTTCTCATAAAACCCCCTATCATGATGTTTACTAACTGTTGGAAATTCTCAGGTGAGGAGGAAGGAAACAAATTTTCAAACCCAAAAATAGAGGAACAACTGAGGATTTTTTCTGGAACCAGAGAGAGTTTTTGGTGTTTCTTCATTTTAACAAAAAACGAGTTGTGATTTTCCTACCCTTCAACCTCTATTCTCAACCTTAATTTACTTTTTTGGCTATTTGAGGAAATCAATATCTTTTTCTTTTTAAAAAACATGGAGAGCAAGACAGTGTTTTTCTTTCACAAAGTAAGCTGACCATCCAATGCAAATTCACTATTTTATAGGCCTAATTTCCTATGGTCTCATCACTTCTTCATACAACAGAATACCACGGGGAAGAAAGATATAGAATTTTAGTGTAGAGAGTAAAATGGAGAGACTGCATATATTTCAGAAAAACATAGGCAAACTTATGTTCTCACTTTCCTTTTCAACACTTGGTTTCAAATCCCATCACCTCTTGTCAATATATAACATGCAGAGTGGGTTTTCTGAGCCTAGCTTCTTTCGAGCTTGAATTTGGAATAAAATCCTGAATTTTCCCTCTGTAGAGATGTTCAGTGACCTTCCTATAGACTGTGTTTCCACTCCTATACAATGCAATAATGCTCCTATAGAGCCCAATAAGAGGAAGGGTTTCGAAACTAGCAGAAAGAAACATTTCGAGCTTCTAAAGGTGGTAGGTAAGTTGTTGCAGCCTAGAACATGATTATGCAAATGAGAACAAAGGTGGTGGAGGCTTCTATTGCAACATACTTAAGCCTATGGCATGTTCTATAGTGACGAGGTGAGGTGGTAGGAAGGGTATGTTATCCTCATCTAGAGCATTGGTCCCTACTTCAGTGCCATTATGATACTTGATTCCACCTACCCACAATCACTTTCATCATTCTTGTTATACTCTGCCACCACTATCTGTTATGAGTTTTTCTTCCCAAGTTGACTGACCACACATGTCGATTGCACCCACTAGATGTTGTTTGAATTGGACGAGGCTTGTTTGAACTAGACGAGCGTGGCCAGTTAATTGGCCACCAATTTCATTTAATCATGACCATCTCAATGGCTCATGCAGTTTCTAAATCATACTCATGCAATAGAGGAATGGGTTTAGCCACTTTCCTGTTAGTCGCTACCATTATTTTCATGCTCAGACTTTGGCACTCTGTTCATGTATTGTTACTACTATTGGTGCTCTTGGCTTCTGAACTGGTGGCTTGGCTACCTCATGCTGGTGATCTTTCATTAGGAATGGCTCCTTGTACGTTGTATACACCTGTCACTTCACTGACCCTCCCTGTAATTGCTTCTCCCTCTAAAATGTTTGGCTGATGTTTGAGCAGGGACTAAAAAGATAGTGGAGAAAGATTCCAAAGGAAAAGGAAAAGCGACTGGTATGCACCAGGTAAGAAACAAGTTTAGGAATGTTGTTGCTTATCCTCCACTCTTTTTTTTTAAGAAAAAAAAAAAAAGAAATAGGATTTGTGTGTTTTGTTGTGCAGGGAAGAAGGAAGCGAGTGGAAATGTAGTGGTGTAGGAATGGAATAGAGGGTTAGAAGGATGAATGGTGGCAGGGAGGTCCACAGGTCTTCTGGACAAATTTCTAGCCCTCTGATTCTTTTCTAAACTCAATTTCGAGCTCTCTGTGTTTTCTACAGGAGCCTCCTATAGAATGAACAAAGCTTCCTTTAGGATGCAAAATTTCTAGAACAAGTGAGACTAGGGCCTAGGAAAAGATAATGGTGATGGAGAAATGAGCTATCAAGGGTGTATTCAGCCCGGCCATGTATTTTTTCTTTTGTGACCCCGTTGGAATATGCAATGCATTCTAAAGAAGTTAGTTTTTTTTCTCTTTTTTTCTATGAGACAGTTGGGGTGCCTCCAGGAGTTTTTCACCCTTACTGCCTACCTTGGGGCTCTAGGATGTTTTCACCCAGGGATCTTTTATTCTCTCTTTCTGCTCTTTTTTTTTTTTTTGGTTTAGGGTGTGGGTGGAGTGGAGGCAGAGACCTGCTCCACTACCAACACTGTTTTACTGAAATTCTCAATGAATTCTTGCTCAGAGAGCGGCTTCCTATAGATCTTCAACCTATTCTTGTTGATAAGCATGGGGATGGCTTCTTCATCGATGGTCTAGATCAGAACTAAACCATTTTAATTGCACTTTTCTACTATGTATGGTCCCAACCATCTTGCCCTCAGTTTGCCCTTGAAATCTTTATATCTTGAATCATACAGCAGTGCCCAATCTCCTTCCTGGAATTGTTTTTCTTTGAGGTGTCTATCATGCCATATTTTCCTTTGAAGTTGGACTACCTCTAAGTGGAAAAGGGCCTGGAATCTCTATTCATCCAATCCATTTAGCTGAAGTAACCTTTTCTTTTGTGCATGGCTGACATCTAGGTCCACCTGAGCTACCATCCTTAATGTGTTATATTCAAATTCTATTGAGAGCAAAGCCTTCTTCGCATAGACCAGGTTATAGGGTGTGAACCCTGTGGTGGTTTTCCAGGTGGTGTTATAGGCCCAAGTGGACTCAACCAATTGATCTACCCAATATTTTCTGTTGCTGCTCACTACCTTGGTCAAAATCCCTTCCAAACTCTGTTAGTGACTTCCACCTGTCCATTGGCTTGAGTATTATAATTGGTGGAAGTTCTATGCTTAATCTTGTGATGTGTGAGTAGGTCTTCAATCCGATTAGAGGTAATTTGACTCCCTCGATATGTGACTAATTCTCTTGGATAGCCAAACTTGTAGAAGATATCTTCTCTAAAAAACTCAGCTACTTTTTCCTCTGTTGATGCCTTAATCGCCTTTGTTTCTACCCATTTTTTCAGATAATCAGTGCACACAGTGATGTAAGATTTTTGTTTTGAGGGAGGGTTGATAGGACCCACAAAGTCCATGCCCCGCTTTTCAAATGGCTTGAGAGTCACCTGAGGTTGTAGAGGTATCTCATCCCTTGGAGTAGGTTTCCTCATCCTTTGACATCGGTCACATTGGCTCATATATCTCCTGACATCTTGATGAAGAGTGGTCCAATAGTAACCTGCTTGCATAATTTTGAAGGCACTCCTCTTTGCTGCAAAATGGCCCCTAGAGGGCCCATCATGAAATGTTAGGAGAATGTCAAAAACTTCCTCCTCCCTAACACATCTCCTCAAAATCTGATCTGGGCCAGATTTGAAGAGATTGCCTGAATCCAAGTGAATGGGGCACTTTTCCTCATGATCTTGCTTTTCTCTTTTGAGGATAGGTGTGGTGGAAACTGTGCTAAAGCATAGTAATTTGATATATTAGCAAACCATGGAGAGAGTACTTAGATAGAAAATAGGTATTCATCCAGCATTTGATCATCCACCATTCCTTCTTCACCTGCAGGAAGATCTAATCTAGATAGAAAATCAACAACAACATTTTCCTTACCTGGCTTATCAACAATGGTTAAATCAAATTGCTGCAATAAAAGTAACCATCTAATAATACGAGCATCTACATCTGGTTTGTTCATCAAATACCTAATTGTAGCATGATCAGTGTGTATGAATTTTTGATAGTCGGTGATGTAGTGTCTGAACTTATTTAGGGAATGGACTATGGCTAGGAGCTCCTTTTCAGTTATCGTGTATTTTAATTCTACCTTGGACAAGTTTTTACTTACATAATATATGTATTAAGGCATATTCTCATCAACTTGCCCTAAGTTTGTTCCTATTGCATTGTTTGAGGCATCTGTATGAAAGTGGAAAGATAGGGCCCAGTTTGGACCTGTCAAAATTGGGGCAGTTACTAGTTTACCTTTAAAGGTATCCAGAGCCTCTTGACAGTTGTTAGTCCATATGAACTCAACATATTTTCCCAAAAGGCCAAAAAATGGAGAGGCTAGCTTACTGAAATCCTTAATGAATCTTCTATAAGACACTGCTAAGCCTAGGAAACTTTGAACATCTCTTATATTTTGAGGAGGTGGGACCCTTTGGATGGTGGCAATTTTGTTGGGATCCACTTGTAATCCTTGCTAAGAAATTGTATGACTTATCACGGTCCCTTCAGTCATCAAGAATTCACATTTTTCAGAACTAAGAGACATGTTCATCTCAATGCACTTGTCTAAAACTTTTCCCAAGTTAGTCAAAGCTTCCTGGAAGTTAGAACCATAAGGGGTAAATTCATCCATATAAATTTCCACCGAATCATGAACCAGTTAAACAAATATACTAAGTACTGCTCTCTGAAAAGTTGCAAGAGCATTGCACAACCCAAAAGGAAGGACCCAGTATACAAAAGTACCCCAAGGACAAGTGAAAGTGGTCTTATCTTGGTCTTCCACGCTGATTTGGATCTGGTTGTACTCACTAAACCTATCTAGCAAGGAGAAGAGCTTATTCTCGGCCAAGCCATCTAACACCTGGTTTATGAAGGGCAAAGGAAAATGGTCCTTCTTGGTGGCCTTATTTAGTTCTCGATAATTGACATAGATTCTCCACTTCCCATTTTTCATTGGCAATAGTACCAAAGGAGAGACCCATTCACTATCAGAGATAGGGTAGATGAATCCTGCATTTAGTAACTTTTGTAGTTCTTCTTTGACAATGTCCTTAAGGGCTAGATTCATCCTCCTTTGAGGCTTGCTAACTAGTTTACAATATTCTTTAATGTAAATGTGATGAGTACAAATTGAAGGGTGGACTCCCTTCATCTCCTTATAGCTCCAAGCAGAAGCATCCAAGTGGTTTCTCAAAAAGCTACACAGTTCTTTCTACTGAGAGGTGGATAGGGATGAGTTGATCTTCAAGGTTCTCTTTGGGCCAAATTCCACATTCTTAACTTGGAGAGAGGTCGGATCAGCCACACAGAGATCAACTAAAGGATTAGCTTGGGTTTCTTCCACCATCTCTTCTAATGGCAACACACTGGGTGTGGATTCTGAATCAAGTTTTCAATAAGATCATCCTCGGTTTGTGGGCCTCCGATGGTAGCTTCTACTGTACACAATGGTGCAGAATAGACTTCGTCCTCATCTTCCTCCTCCAACCAGAGAGGTAAATCATGTTCTAACAGAGGTTGGGCAGGAGGATATAGGACTAGCTACTTGGACATATGCCCGTTCTTGATTTTCATGTTACCAGCTCGACAACTAATGTAGGAATCTGCAGTAGCCAACCAAAGTCTTCCCAAGATGAGAGGGTACCTAGTGAGCTTTTCCTTTGGTTGTAGAACCTGGAAATCAGCAAAGTACTCCTAAGAATCAATAGAGACCATTACATCTTCCATAATATGCTCAGGGGTCACCGTGGAGCGGTCTGCTAAGTACAGTATTGTTGTGGACTTTCTTAGGGAGCCCTGAAGGTTGAGCTTGCGCATAGTGTCCCTGGTCATCACATTAATGGTAGCCCTTAGATCAATCATGGTATGGGGGATTACGGTGCTGTTGATGTGGACATCGACTGCAGGACTCCCAAGGTCTAGATATTTCATACAGATTACCTACCCCAACATCAGGTCGGACAGTTTTCCTTTGACATTGATAGTTGGAGCATCTCTCTTGACCTACCTAGGTGCCTAAATCACTTCTCCTTGATCATCTTGTTGTATACAGGCACATCTTTCATGGCTTAGAGAAGTGGCATCTTTACACATAACTGTTTCAATTCTCCCAGAAGTTTAGTTTCTTCTGCGGTTGGTTGTGTGGTTCTAGTTAGTCTCTCAGGAATGGGTGGAATGGCTTTTGGTTCACTTTCTTGTTTTTCTCCCTCATCCTCCTTAGGGGGAGGTTGGCTATCTCGGAGAAACTTCCTAGATCATAGGTTAATCTCCTGAATCTCCATAGCATAGGTCGGGCATGATGTTTCTCCACTATATGCCTATTGGGCCTATTTGTTATTGGGGTTAGGGTTTGGTTGATCAGGTATTTGGGGTTGCCTTGGTGGAGGAAAAGGCAATGGTTGTGGTTGAGCAGGTGGTGGAGGCAAAAGAGTAGAAGGCAAGTTGTACTGGGGCCTCCAACCCTAATGAGGTGCATTCCACTGAGGCTGTTGCTAAGCATAAGAGTGAAACGGATGAGAAATTGGTTGAGCATGGTATTGAGATGGATACGACCAAGGACGGGATGTGGACCAGGAAGGATGAGTAGGGGGACCCCAAGAAGGCATGGAAGTGGCTTGATTGGGGTTGTAATATGTCTGGGATGTCCCTTGCATTCCCTGCTGGTAAGGTCTAGGCCCATGTTGCCTCTTTTGGTTCATGAAATAGAATGGTTTAGTGACTCCTTCAACCCCGTGATATGCAACTTTAAGTCTGGGTAAGGAAAGGCATTGATTCGTAGAATGGTCTTCTTCATAGACTAAACACACTTCTATAGAGTTCAATGGACATTCGTTCCTAGGATGCTTTCTAGTGCACCTGGGACAAAATATGGCCAAGGCCCTCTGAACTTCCTCTTGTTTCCTTTTGATATGCAAGGTATCCATTTGCATGGCAAGAGTTTGCATCATCTCGCTCTTTAAATCTTCCAGTCGATTCTCAAGTTCACTTCTAAGAGATGAACCAGATGAGGATGTACTGGTTGAAGGTTGACTTCCCCTACCTCTCTTTCTAGCTGCCCTAGAATGGTTTCTAAATACAGTCTTTATGTCATTATAAGGTAGTTGGTATATGTCTCCCCCAGCCAGCAAATGAAGGGTATCTAGAAGGTCTTCAAGGAATCCTGTGAGGACGACCAACTTGCGAGATTAGCAGTCAGGTGTGCACCTAGCCTTTTTATAATTGAGTTGAAACATATCTTCATAGTCTTCTAAGGATTCATCACTTCCCATGGTCATTTAAAATATTTCTTCCTTGATATGCTTTGGCCTACAGTAGTCCCAGTATTTGTTGTTAAAGGCTTGCTGCATCTGAGCCCAAGTTGTGATGTTGTTTCCAGGTAATCCCATGAACTAGCACAATATTGCATCCTTGAGGGTAGAAGGAAACAATTTGATCTTATGCTCATCTTCTCCATAGTCATAAGTTCGACAGAGAATAAAAAATTCAAACAAGAATGCATCAGGATCTTTGCTAGTCAACCCATGGAAGTGAGGTAAGGTGGAAGGACTTATGTTTTTTATTTTAGTGTCCCCATTGGTCTCTCAGATAGGAACAATACCCTCTATTCTTTCACCATTCCATCTAACATTTCTATTTTCAACCATGGTCTCAGGAGGAATGTTTTCTTGCTCTTCTTCTACTATAGAATCTTCATATATCTCTGGAGGTTCGCCTATAGGTTCTTCTGGATCACTGCCACCAAAGAAGAGAGAAGGGTGACTTAGTGATGTGGTGGGGGTGTTGGGTAGGAATTTTCCTGAATTGTCTCTGTTCCTACGAGGAATGAAAGGAAATCTCTTTTTGGGTGATTTTTGTTTTTTTTTCTTGTACCTGCAAAAATTGAAATGGATTGAATTAACCCACTACAACTAACTGAAATCACTCTCGCTGAATTGAAATTGCAAAATTGAAGTTAAAGTAAGGAAATGACTAATGTACTTTGCTGGAAAGGAAATTGCAGAATTGAAATGAAAGCAGGAAATGACTAATCTACTCTTGTTGAAATGGAAATTGCAGAACTAAAATGAAAGCAGGAAATGACTAATCTACTCTTGCTGAAATGGAACTTGTAGGATTGAAATTAAAGTAGGAAATGCTTAATTCTACACTTGCTGAAATGAAATTGCAAAATTGGAATTGCAGAATTGAAATGAAACAACTACTCTACACTTGCTGAAATGAACTACATAGAAAAATGTTGCAGTAGAAAATAGAAGAAAAGCAGTAATCAGAATATACTGTGACGCTTCGCTGGCAATGGTGCCAAAAAGATGATGGGCTCTAGTATTGCAGAAATAATGTTGCAAATCTTACATCTTCCTTCTTTACTTTTATCAACCCAGTAGTTGTAAGAAAGTTGGAAGCAATCGTGCTATATGCACAACTACTAGCTCTTACTGCAGGCTGTCACTTGGTTAGCTGGCGCAAGTTCGCTAGGAGCTCAAGACAACTTATATGAGTTCTCAAAAGAAGCTTTTAACTGTGATGAAAGGAAACTAACTCTACAGGGGCTATTCTACTTGCGAAAAGTGAAGGAATACTGAAATGAAACGCAAACCCTAGCAAACCTAATTTACCTACTAACCCTACTTTTGCAAGAAAAGAGATGGAAACTAATGAAATGAGTGCCATTGACTACTGAAAAGGTGAATTGAATTTATTAAGGCTACTTCTAAAAAATATGAGAAGAAATCATCTTTTTTTACTTTTGAGTGTTTTTATGTGAGATTATTATGCTTGTGATTTATCTGGTTGTCACTGTGCAGAGGTTTGGTGGCAAAGAAAGATGGAGTTCACTTTTGTAGAGGCTAAGGAAGGTGTGGAGGGATCCTTCTGAAGACTTTCATAGTGATCGGACTTCGAAAAATACTCTCAGGAAGTTCTACACGAGGTTGTAGGAGATCTACAGGAGGATCTACAAGACGATCTATGGGAAAGGGGAAATGCAGGCTAGATGAAGGTGTTGAGGTGTCAAGAAATTGTCAAGGAAGATGAGGGATGAATCTGATGGTTGGATTTGTTTGAATGGAAAGAAAGCAGCTTTATGTAAAAAACGTATAAATTAGGGAAGATTGGAAAAATGTTGCAAATGAGCTAGGAAATCTATGAGAAGTGAGCTGATGCTTTCTTTTTTGTGGAGCAATGGTGAGCTAAGATGTCCTGAAAGAGATTTGCACATTCACTTATCAAAACTAACCAAAGAAAAACTAACTACACCATGAAAACAAAACCTTGTCTAGCTTGACCTAATTTCTGACCTAAAAACAGAAAATGCTGAACAATAACCTATGAGTAGAAAAGCATGTGAGAGAACTATGGTAAAAGAACATGTAATGGTCTAAGAAAATGTATCTGAACCAATATCAACTTTCCCAAATCAAGTTATCACACTAGCCATTTTTGGTGGCAGCAGTAGTGCCTTGACTTCAAATCATAGTCCCAATAAGGAAGAAAGGAGACGAGGGCCTACTGTTGGCCTTTTCGTATATTTTTCTATCACTGCAATAACCTACTTGAGAAACTAAAAGAAAAACAACTATGGTAATTATCAAAAGCAACCTAGTCTAACAAACTAAAATGAATCTATGCAACAAAAATTAACTCATGAATGGAAGCAAAAACATATTACACAGAAGGAGGTGCTAGGTAGCTTGGGTTGGGCCCTAACTCAAGAGCTTCATCCCTCTAAAAGAGATCAGTGCTGGCTCAAAAATTGTTTCATCTTCATTATAAAAAATAGTTGTTACATTATATAAGTTGTTCTCAAACATGAACTCAAAAATGAGCTAAACACAATGCTGAACAAAAGTGCGAAAATCTACTAATAACTAGCTAACCTACTGAGGCTCTAAGCCTCCTTATTTATACAAATGGGGAACTACAACAATCCTCCTAAAATCAACGAACTCAGATTCCTAGAACTTAAGATAAATAATAGTCCTAGTTGACTTGCTCGACTGCCCCTTGGAATCATCAATGTCGACCTTTGTGATTCGAGTTGCTTATGGAGGGTTCGAGGAATGGGGTCATTAATGAAGGAGACACCCCCCTACAAGTCCTTTTCCGTGTTTTCCTCGATTTTTGGTTGCCATTTGCTCATAAATTCCTTGACTTTGTCCAAAATTGTCCAAAAAATCTGCATAAAACATTCATTAGAGTACATGTCAAAGTGACTAACCCAATTCACTGTATTATCATAAATATATTCAAAAACATGCAACAAACTAATGAGAATGGTGGATAGTCGAAATAAGAGGTAGAATGAGCCCATATAGTTACCCATTTTTGGGGCTCATCGGAGTCATTAGTGGGAATATTCATAGGCAATAGGATTGGTTTGAGACTTGTTGCCCATTTTGAGATTGTAGGTTGAGGATGAGCTCCCCGATGATATTCCAGGGTCGAAAATGTGCTCCCCTATATGATGAGTTATCATATTGCTCAGTATGGGTGAAATTTATTACTGCACGATATTGGGTCGATACTTTCTCCCCTTTTGAGATTTTAGGTTAAGGATGAGCTCCTTGAAGGGATTCTGGGTCAAAGATGTGCTCCCATGTATGATGAGTTATCCTATTGCTAAGTATGGGTGAAATTTATTGTTCCCCGGTTCTTCTTCTTTTAGATCTAAGAAATTTTCAATTGGATAGAGTTTAGAATATATAGTCAAAGCATTGCAACAACATGACAGGATGACGTGAAGATCAACTAATAGATATTGGTAGGTGGAATCCTTCCTAGATGAGAGGGAGTGCTAATTTTTGGAACTAGGGTCAGATTCCACATTAGACAAATCAGATGATTGAGATGATGCTTACATTAAATTCCACTTTTCAAGAGGACCAAAAATGACCTAAAGATCACCAAATTTTTTCAAGCGGAAGTTGAGTTTGGAATTATTTTATTCATAGATGTATTATGGAATGGGTCGACCCTAACCACATGTGTAACTACTTAGGTCAGACTTAACCACAAGTGGGCCCTCATGAAAGCCTACAAATAGAAGAAACCTCAATTTGATTTCATCACAATGATCAAGCCATCCTCGATTCTTCTCTTTTGCCTTTGTTCATACATGTTCAATAGAGGGAGTTCCTGCAAGAGTCTGAAATCATAGGCATGAGGCTCACTCTAATTTAGGGTTTTCTGGTTCCTTGATGCTGGCATAGAAATGGGAATTTAGTCCTTGGACAATGGCACATAGTAGTAAGATAACGACTAGAGATCCCTAGATTGTAGCACATAGGCTTATGGAAGCGTCCAGGGGTTCAGAGACTTAATAGGCTACATTAGTCCTCGGATGTTCAAACATAGTGGTCCTGAGAGCATCCAAACATTCCAAGAATCACGTAGAGTAACTTTAAGGGACCATACAAGGGATTCTGATGTGTTTTACCCTAAATGTATACAAAAATTCTTCCTAAGAGCATCCAAGCGGTCACAGACGCCCTAACACAATGTCTGAGAGAGTGTCCAAGGACTTTCAGATGCACATAGATAGTTTTGATGAGAATGTCCAAGGTTTCAATGTAGGGTTTGACATTTTGGCTTCATTTGGCCTTAGTGATCTCGTGGATATGGGTTTCTCTTTGTTGTTATATATATCTATAGATTTGTAGATCTGGTTTGTAAATATCCATTGCATACTTATGTATTGGACTCATTGTAATCTTTGTTGAATTTTTTTTATGAGAATCTATGAAAGAAGAAGATTTAAAATGCTTTCTCCCTTGTGGTGATTTTCCTTGGTCTTTGACTAATCTTTTGTCTCTTATGGTTTCATTTTTTTCTTCTTTGTCACTACATATATTTTTTGTTCTTCAATTATGTTTATGATTGGCTATACTGCTAATAATTGGATGCATTGTTTATGGAGAGGTAAATTGGGCTAAAGTAATTGATATGACATAAAACATTATTAAAAAACCATTAACAGACAAGATCTAAGGAGATGAAAAAGGTAATTTGAAAAGAGGATAATGAACCATTGTATATTAAAGAAGAGCTAGTGCGCCCTAGGGCCATAATTAGCAATCATAGCCTCATCTCCAATGATGATGCTTTAGCACCCAATTACATTGTCACCCAAGAGAAATCCATTCTACACTTTGAAGACACATTTAGAATGTTGGGAACATAAAGTCTGTAAGCTTTCCAGAGGAGATGGCATGCATTAACCTACAACCTATGTATTAGAGAATATCACTCAACTAAAAGGCTAAGGAATGCCTTGGAGAGACCGCCATTGCACGAGAGGATCATTCAGAGGATGAAAATCAAGTGGATAGGACTCAAAATCAGTCCACCCTTGTTGCTAGGCTTACAAGAAGGAAGAGGTGAACCAGAAGAGAAGGACTAGACATAGATAGAGAGGAATGTAGGTTTCTACCCACAACAGGGCACACCATATGAGACGCCTTCCGATATCAACAAGGCCACTAGGGCCATGAAAGAGCTTCACATGGATTTTGAGGTGCTTAGAAGATTAGAAAAACCTTTAACAATGGGTGATGGTGAGTCACATCAATAGTTATATTTCGAATATAATTAGGCCATTGTCTAGCCTTAAAACTATCTTTCTCTCACATTAATTCACACATTTTGTTATATTATGCTTATTAAGAGGAGTAAAAGGTGTTTTCCATAGTATGTCACCTAATGTGTTTTAATTGAAGGAAAACTAAGCATTTTTTAGGCTATTACTATGCAACGTCTTGATGGATACAACTAGGACAGAATCTAGGGGGTCTTTCCACCTCCTTAACTCTGTAAACTCAACTTGGGATCACAATATCTTCTCTCACTAGTTTGAATTCATTGGCAGCCAAGTGGCACCTAGTCCAAGTGAAAATCAAGGGGACAAGATCCACCATTTTTGAGATGAAGGAGTGAACCACTCCTACTTTCAAGGGATCTTCTTCATTTACCCTTTTCTATAAATAAACAAGAAGAAGAGCTGATTAGGATTAGAAGTTTATTTTCATCTAGGTGCAACTATTGAGTTTGAAGCTTGACATTATTGGTTTGAACTTTTATATGATGTATTAGACATTCCCTTTTTGATAATGAGAAGTTGTATTTTAAGCTACATTTGAGTTCATTTTACACGGATGAGACCCTTGGGTTTGGGCACAACTCATAGGATTTGGTCCCTCTATTTGTACTTATGTTTATTCTTGATTCCAAGCAATTCATAGTTTCTTGAATTTCAGTAGATATTAATCTATAAAAAAAATTGGTTATAGCCTCTACAACACCTCTCTTGTGTGGGATGAGTTGAAGGATTCATAACCATAGTCCAAAAATATTATATTTATTATTTCTTGGAAATAGATTATTGCTAGTTGTCCTATTTTACATTTTCTTTCTATAACTTTGAAGCCAATTTACTGATTAGATCAATGTTTTTTTTCTTGGCAAAGGCTAACTAAATATATTAAAAAACAAAAAGAGTATTTACAAGAGGTGAACACCTCTGAGAGCGAGTGTGCAGCTCTCTGTCAAAAACTTTCTTCACCAACTTGAGAAATCTGCGATTACAGGCTAGCGTAACCAAACATACCAAGAGAGATGGTTTGAACTTCATCATGGATCGACACAGATAGACAAACTCAACATAGACAGACTGTGAAACAAGAAATTGACCCAGGCCGCAGGACCTTGACCTCAAAACCCAGACCTCAAGACCCCTAATAGCATCATTAATTTGAGCTAACAATTTTTCCATTGCTGCATACCACCCTACACAAAAAGAAGCCAAAAAAAAAGACACATTGATCGCCTAAGGACAGGCTTACCCAGAACCCAACGGCCATTAATTTCCCATCTTCTTCCGCGCCTCAGCCTCTCGCTCCTGCGCACGCTTCTTGCGGTCTTCAGCTGCATGAACCGGGTCACGCTCCCAAGTCACCTCCATGCCAACCGGAACATCTTCAATGCTCTCAATGCCAGGAGGTAATTTTAGATACAGGGTATAATCAAACGTATCTTTAGACGCTTCTCTGTTTGTCGAGCTTTGCGGAGAGGAAGACTTGCTGAGATGGGTGCCTCTTTGAGCCTCTAAAGGACCCCCAAAAGAGACCAGGGGTTCTTTCCCTTTGAGGCCGCTGATCTCATGTAAAGCTTCCTTCTTCTCAGCAGAATATCCAAAGGTGCTATCCTCGTCCATCTTACTCTGCAATTCTGGACTGTAGGAACTATCCTTAATCTTGGAAGAGTTGTCCTTTGAGGGGGAAGTCCTTTCTTCCATGTCAGCTTCCAAGCTTCCTTCCCCCTCATCCTCCTCCTCAAAAATAACTGTTATCATTGCCTTGACAACCGGTTTGTTCCTCTTGCGTCGATAGTAGAGAGTAGTAGTCTGCACTGCGTTGCAAACATCTACTGCAGAATTCTCCGAATCCCCTGAGGGTGGTGAGGCACAGGCCAAAGGAGAGATTCTCTGCGGGTTGGAATGGTCACTACCTCTAGTGCCACTTTGATGCCCCGAATTACCACCCCTACGTGGTCTGCGATACCCTGCACGCGGCGCCATGAAAGAAACAGTGCGTAGCTTAATGGCCTTGTGCCTTTGGCTACCCAGAAGAACTACGCAGGGCCTATTACTCCAATGTCCCTGCCTCAACTGAACCAGGCAAGAACACCCAATGAACGACAAATGACAACACCCAGCAGCAAGTGACGAATTCCACTGAACCAGGCTGGAACACCCAGCAGCAAATGACAAATTCAACTGAACCAGGCGAGAACACCCAGCAGCAAATAACAAATTCAACTGAACCCGGCGAAAACACCCAGCGAGATTCGGACAGGGGAGGGACTCGAGGGTGGGAATACTGCCCTCAGAGCCTCCCTCCTCCATGTAAAACTGAACCTCAGAATTTCTAGAACCAGAGCCGAGTTGCAGATACATAATGAGGCTTATGTTCTCCATGACCAAATAACTGTTGGCTGAACCTTGGAAAGCCCAACGCATTGAATCGCCATTAAGACTCGCTGAGTCCTTTTGGGCCAAAACCAGCCCAGAGCCCATGTCGACCACCTGTCCGCAGTGTGAAGGGCTACACACTCGTCTTAATTGTAGTCATTAACACCCGCATCTGGGTGGACTTGAGTTTTGCTCTGAGTGTCTTTCCTGAGAATCTCCTGAAATGTGGACCATTCTGTCTCCGAGACATTACCCTGAAGTAAACCTTCGAAGTGATCCTGCCCTTTATCAACTCCAAAATTTGCCAGAAAGTCTGCAAGTTTGTTCCCTTCACGCCTTATGTGGTTGAAAGTGGTGGCTCTGTTGACCCTAAGCCAAGATTGCAGAAGCTCCAGCCTTGTAACCATTCTCCAGCTCTTACTGACTTTCTGTGCCTCGGTTCCTTGCTGAATCTTGGTCGCCATGTTGATTAAGATTTTGGAATCACCTTCTACAATTAGAGGGTAGAAGCCTTCCTTTTGGGCGATGTTGAGACCTTTCCAGAGTCCTTCAAGTTCAGCCACATTATTGGTGTTCCAACCCATGGAGCCGAAGAAGACTTTCAGCACTTGTCCTTCGTGGTTTCTGACTGCTCCGCCATATCCTGTAGAACCAGGGTTACCTTTTGAAGCCCCATCAAAGTTGAGAATGAAGGTGTTGATGGGCGGTGGGGACCAAATTGAAGAGATATCCTTCTGTTTGTTAGAAATGATTGGGAGAACAGTGGGAAATTGTAAGTGAATCTACCAATTATTCCATATTGCTTGCTCCCTATCATTGGACGGGAAATCCTCCTGGGACCAGCTTTGGAGGGATAATGTTTCCTGTACATTCTTATTTATTATCTGCCATACCTGCTGCTCATCCATTGATTGGTTTTTGAATATTCTGCGATTTCACTCTTTCCATAGGTTCCACATTACAATGCCTGGGATTATTTGCCAGAGAGAGTTCAGAATGTTACTTTGATAAGGTGTCTGAGGCTAGTTGCGTATAGTATTGTTTAAGTCTCCTATCTTGCGGCCTTCCTTTTGACAGCGGAATGTGACTTTCTCCCATATTGTCCTGCTGAAAGGACAGAATTGCATGAAATGCACAACAGTTTCTTCTTCCATTTTACAATTGAGACAAATTGAAGGTCCTTCGAATTTTCTTTTTCTGAGATTATCCCAGGTGAGAATCCAATTGTGGGAGAGTAGCCAAAGGAAAGTGGAGATTTTTGGCCAGATCTGTGGACTCCATATTTTTTCCCATAACTTGTCTTTGATCAGCTGATCTTTGAGAATCAGGAGATACGCTTCTTTGGTTGTATAAGTACCTTTCTCTTCATAACCCCACCTCAGCTGATCCTGCTCCGTCTCTTGTAAAATTTTCCTCTTTTGGAGCTCGTCAACCAGGGTTCGTTGAACCGCCTCCGGGCTATCTGGTAGAATTTCTTGACCCTTTTTCCAAATTCGGTGATCCGACTCCTGTGTGTCTTGCCAAAAATGATTTACCGTTTCCTGTGGTTGGATATGGTGCGCTGGAATTCCTTGTATAACATTGACGAGACAAGGGAATTGCTGCTAGGAGTTGGTCCAGAAACGCGTTGTGCCTCCATCCTTTACTTCCCAGAAGCTGTGTTTTTGGATAAGATCTCTGTGCATTATTGCTGAATTCCAGATAGTTGAGCCTTTGCTAGTTTCTGTCATTCTTATACGCTCCTCCAGAGGTAAGTTGCTAGCATATTTTGCCGTCCAAAATTTGGCCCAAAGCGTGCCTGGGAAGGCTAACCATTTCTACCATATTTTAGCTCCCATTATCACATTGTTGTGTTCAGGATCCCTGAGACCAATCCCTCCTGCTTTCTTCGGGAGGCATGCTTTCTCCCATTTGACTAAGGCCCATTTCCTGTTGAGTCCAGAATTGCCCCACAAGAAATTTCGCTGTAGCTTTTTGACGGCTTTTAAGACCCATTTTGGCACTGCCAATATTGAAAATAAATATAGGGGCATGGATTGTAAGACCGCCTTAATAAGCACCAGTCTGCTAGCCATATTGAGAGAGCGATGAGTCCACAGCAAGAGTCTTGATTCCAGCCTGTCCACAAGGGAAATCCAGGAAGAATGCTTCTGAGCAGATTCTAGGAGAGGGGCACCTAGGTATTTGGAAGGCAGAATAGCAATAGAAAACCCTAGGATTCGAGCTATGGATCGCTGAGTAGTCAAGTGGGTGTTGAAGAAGAATATCTGGGATTTGGCTTTGTTAACACAGGCTCTAGATGCTACTGAGAAGTTGGTAAGCAGAGAGTTTAAGGAACGGGCTTCCTGAACAGAGGAGTGGCCAAAGATCATGTTGTCATCGACAAATTGCTGATGAGAGACAGTGGGAGCATCGTGGATATTAAGGCCTCTAAGCTCATGGGATTGAATTGCCGCCTTGAGGCTTCTTCCCAGGCCTTCCGCCATTATAATAAACAAGAAGGGGGATAGAGGATCGCCTTGTCTCAAACCTATAGAGGGGCGGAAAGTTGAGGGGGGGGTCCCGTTAAGCAAGATAGAAAAGAAAGCAGAGGAGACTAGACTAATGATCCATCTTATCCATGCATTGGCAAAACTGAACGCACTTAAGATTTTTTCCATATATTCCCAGCTTATACTATCAAAAGCTTTAGAAAGATCAATTTTTAGGAGCATACCTGGTTTTTTTGAATTCTTGAGAGAGTGGATTATTTCGTGTGAGAGAATTATACCATCGATGATTTTCCACCCTTCAACATATCCGGATTGCTTAGGGGAGATGATGCCTGGGAGGAGCGGTTTTAATCTTAGCGCTACAACTTTGGAGACGATGTTGTATATAATATTGCATAGGGCAATAGGCCTGAATTTGTTCGGTGTGTTGGAATCCTCCGATTTCGGAATTAAGGCTATAAAAGTTGCATTTAGGCCTGGATACATCCATCGTAACCTGAAAAGGGAATGATGTGAGCTATGAATTCTCCACCTACATGGACGGCATTGTCAGAAATCAAGAACCTATCTAGTCGGGAAGCAATCTGCATGGGAATAACTCTTTTATTCATCCATGTGTAGAGGCCGTTTGCTGTAGGTAAGTATATAAGCCAATTACTCTGAATAAAATCTTTTAGGAGAGTACCATCCTTATTTGTTCTGCAGCGACCCCCCATCTTTTCCTCCGAAGAAGCTGTCATGTTATAATCTCCACCCGTCACCCATAACGGATGTTGCTGATCTTTGTTAAGTTGCTCTATTGCGTTCAAGATTGCAGCCTTCTGCTGCGTTTCTTGAGGAAAATAGACATTCGTTAGATGGCCATAGATATTAGTACCTAGAAGATGAAAAATGGCCTGAATGAAATTTTTATTAGCATGAATATTGTTTAACTGTATCTTCCTTGCATCCCATAAAATTGCAAGTCCCCCTGAGGCCCCTTGCGAGTCTACTGCTATCACCTGACCTCCAGGCCATGCTTTAGTAGCTGCTGTTTCCAAGAAATTCAGTGAGCGTTTAGTTTCCTGAAGAAATAGAATTGATGGCTTTTCTTCCATGATCAAATTTTTTAGGAGTTTCCTTTTCCTAGAGCTATTGAGCCCTCGTATATTCCAAGATATCAATTTCATTGGGAAGGATTTAGGTTGGTGTTGAAATACTTGGTGAGTTTGGCATATTTGCCCGACTCAACTAAGACTGCTCCAAGCTTGATTGTTCGTTCCAAAGCAGTTTTCCTCCCTCTTTTTTTGCTGTCTTTGAATGGAAATTTGCCATCCCATTTACTACCTGTTTGAACTCCTAGGGAGTGTGTCTTTTGGGCTTTGGTTAGTATTTCTACCAAATTGTCAACCTGTGTTTCATGAATTTTGTCAAAATTGCCCTGTTTACAGGCTTGTTCCAACCCTATAAGATCAAATTCCCCAAGATCAATTGATTCATTGTCATCTTCCATGAATTGTGTTGCTTGCTGACTTCCTGCTATTTCCTTCCCTTTATTCTCGCTCTGCAATGGATTATCAATATCCATGTCTGGATTACTCCAAGGTTCTGAGACATGTTGGGTCGTTTCGCTTTACTGGATCAATATAGGTTTCTCCTGTTGAGATGCGATATCCGTTGTCTTTTCTTTGTTGGGTTCCTCCTGAGTTGTCATTGTTGCTAGCGTCTCAAAACTGTTGCTGGTAGAGGGTTTTGAGTTCGCTACTGGTGGAGGTTTTTGAGTGGCAGCCGGTTTTTTACCTCCGCGTCTTCTGTTTGATACTTTCGTAAAGCCTTCCTGTTGTTGAGGTTCTGAAGTGGTTTGAGCTTCCTCCTTCTTGTTCAGGGGACAATCTCTGAAGAGGTGTCCAATGCAATGACATTTTCTACAACGAAAAGGCACCTGTTCGTAGTCAATCACTTGGATCCAGTCATGATCCTCATGGAAGAGCCTAACTGTGTCCGGCAAAGGCTGTTTTAGATCCATGTAGACACATATCCAGGCATAGGAGGCATAAGTAGTGTATCTCACAGTTTTGGTTTCTTCTGCAACTTTTACAAAATCTCCTATCACGGATCCAATAGATTTTAATGATTCTTCACCCCAATATTCCCATGGCAGCAAGTAAAGTCTGATCCACACTGGCACGTAGCTCAGATCTTCCTTATTCGGGTTAAATCTGGCTACCCATTGTCTGAGGAAGAGCCCAGCCGAATTGAAGAAGTATGGCCCTCCATCAAAGACTCTATTCATGTCTTCTAGGCAGTTAAAAATAGCAGTAAAAAATCCTTTCGGCCCTAGAAGGAGGGTTATTTCACCTTTTAGCTTCCATTTATGGTTTATCCATCCTCTTAGAGTCTTTTCATTTGGCCAGAAGCCTATAAATTTACCTATAAGGGCATGGTCTGTCATATATTGTATTCTTCCATTTATTCTATCACTAGGCAGTTCAACTTCTGGCCTATGAGTAGCAACCGGTTTGCAAGTGGATGACCTAACCTTTGGATGTTCAGTTGCAGCTTGTGAATCCACCATATTCTACCTTTCCCCTGTGGTTTTGTCCTGATTCGCTGAGCCTGTACTTGTATTACTTCTTGGTCCTTGTTGGCTTCCGTTGAAGGGCGGAAGTTCTGGCCCCTCCCCCTGCGGGGGTACCATTGGGGCCTTTTGATCCTTCTGCAGCCCGAAGCTTTTGCAGCGCTTGTCAGGTCTAAGTGTGCAGAGCAGGGGCCCTGCCGCCTCAGGATAACCGCGAAACCCTAGCAGTCACGCCATCGCTCCTTCCGTTCGCTCCTTCCGTTTGCTCCTACTTGACATGATTACCATTTCCATCTTTGTTATCGTTTGATTAGATCAATGTTATGGAATAAACTAGATATTATTTAAATTCAACTCATTTCTTCCATCATAATTATCTCATTTTGTTAATCATAAATGAATGCATGCATGTGATTGATTATAGGACTGCGTTGATATGTAGGGAAGGGAACATTTACCACTTCCATCTTGAGGTCCTTCATCTTCTCTTTTCATCTTCAACTTATATCCCCAAACACAGTTTCATAAGTCATTTTTCCTAATTTACCATGACCACTCATCCTAGTGCAAGACATGCCTCTGAGAGGTCCTGAGCTTCGCCAGGGGCTTAAACTAACCTCCCTTCATTTGTTTCAACTTCAGTCCATCACTCCATACCTTGAATATATTATTTTCACCTTCAAAATCCACTTGGATGCCCTCTTGTACTATTACATGCCCTCCTGTAGCATTATAGGCCTCCTATATAAATCACCTATAGCAAACTTGTAGCACCACTTTCCTTCATCCACTTTGATCCCCAGAATAGCTTTGAATTACTCTAAATGAATAATGTTAGCCAACTATTGTTTGTGGGTTAGGGGAGGATCCTAAGCCACTTCAACCCTTCCTTTTCTTCATTGCAAAAACATAGTAGATTTAGTTTCTTTATCACAAGTATGATGCAAGTAGGTTACTAATTTACAAGAAAGTGTGAACTAAGTAGATGGTACATGCAATTTTGACTGGTAGTTTCATGACTTATGAAAGATATATTAACTTCCTTTTTGCAATTAGATTTGGTAGTTTTATGAATTTTGCAAGATAAAATAACTTTCTTTCTGCAAGTAGATTAAACTTTGTCCTTTCATGAATTGATTAGTTGGCATTCACAAGATGAGTCAATGGAATTTCTACATTCATATCTAGAAGTAGTTTTCAATTGTACCTTCATCAGCAAGCTTCCATTTTAATTCAGTAAGAGGAATGGTCTCTAAGCAATTTTGATATAATGTCATGACCAAGGGTGACATGAGTGGAATCCATTATGTTGTGCATATATCACTATCACCTTTGAGTTTGTAGGAACCCCAGGTTGATAATTTGATTTGAGGAGCCCTTGGGAGTTGCAAAATTCTTGGTGAAATAGCAGGGCTCACCAATATGGTAAGGGCCTCTCCTGAAATTTGTACACCTTTCATTCTGTTCTCTTAAACAATCACTTTGATGGCTCTACTAAGTCCTTCAACCACTATAATAAACACAAAAGGAAATAGAGGATTTCCATACCTTGTACCTATGGAAGGGGAGAAAGTGTTGGCGGGGAATCTATTGATAAAAAAGGAAAGGAAACTGGAAGATATTAAAGCCTTTAACTAGTCAATCAATTCACTATAAAAGTGAAGAAATCATATAGCCTTGAAGAGGAAGAAATCATTTAGACTTTCTTCTTTTGCTAAATCAAGAGTCGTGCCTTATATTCCTTATAAACAAAGTTACAAATTACATATTATACAATTGCCCAATGAGACCTAAGAACACATATTTCATTAAATTTGGAATTTTTTTATTACAATGACATCAATAGAATTGAGCTTTTAGTTATTTTGAAATTCTATATTCATGATTTAATTCCAAATTTAATGAAATATGTGTTTAAGGGAAAAAGGATCAACAATCTACTGAGGGCTTTGGCACCCAGCCAAAAACTAGACAAATGGACCAAGAACACACAAACTTAGTTGCGGGACCTCCAAAAAACAAGTTAAAGCCTAAACTGTCCTCGTAATTTGGAAAGTTCTTATGAGAGGAGACTCATATTGAGACCGAAAAAGGTATATTCTTAAATTCCCAAAACGGATCTCATGAAAAATAGAATTCATACTAAACCGATTTTGGGTCGACATACTGGAATAAACATCCCGCATGCAATCCTCCTAAAAGCCACTGATACCAACATCACAGCTCAACTTTTCTGGTAGATAACAGTGAATCTTGACCTAAATATCGGAAGACCCAAAATTGCAACCCGCCTTCAGAAGCCCATAAGATCTTCCACCCAACAGACGCTGGGTGGGTTCCTTTGATCCGAGTTGTCCATTCCGTCACCTGAACCAATGATTAGGGAGGATTTCGCATCGCAGAGATGACCGAAGATTAACGGGCCACCACTCCAAGCTGCAGAAAATATCCTGGCCATTGATCCACCCAGATGGATCCAATGGTAAAGAAACATATCGCATCACACAAGTTAACCAAACATTAGTGTGCAATGGAGGGTATTTTTCCGCACCTTCACTCTGCCACGTGTAGGAAGATGTATGGAATTGTAGCCAATTCAACAAAACCGTATTCCATTTTCGAGCAGTGCGATCCTACCAATACTGCCAAGAACACGGTTTTCATCTCCAAGGCCCAAAACTGTGAAGCTTCCAGTAGCTGGTCAAACAATGATTCCTACCTCATCTGCCCGAATTTCTTTCTAGAACCCGAATCCTAGAGAATAAGAGAGGCTCCCCTCTAACTAAGAAACTATGGTATTTTTTGCAGTCCCGCCAATAAATAGTGATGACCATCTCACTGACTTTGGGGTGATTCATGACCCTCCAAGCTAGAGACTTATGACACATACTAAGGCCAAAAGGTTAAGATCTTGCCTCCATGGCTTTGAGCCTAAACACTTTCATATCTTCTTCCTCTTGCTCACAGCAAAGAGTTCTCAATCTGCTTTGTTGCAACCCTTGCCAGTCCATCGAAACCATGACCTCTGTACTGCTAACCCCCTATTTGGCAAGAAGATCTATGAGGTTGTTGGCATTTCTGCAAACATGATGGAAGCTGACAGTGCACAGGTTTTGAAGGTGACCCTGAATTTTCTAGAAAACCCTGATAATTTACAGTGTTTGGAGACTTTCTCTAGCGCTATCCCACTAATAATTCTTTTCACTGAGTTAATTACTGATTGAGAGTCCGCTTCTACTATTACATTACATCAATTATCTTGACTTAAAAAATCTAGGCATTGTTCTAAAGCCATTGATTCAGACATGTTATTGGTGGTTGTTCCTAGGTGACAATGGAAGATGAAGATAATACTTCCCTTGGCATCCTTAGGGACTCCTCTAAACCCTGGAATTCCCGGGTTTCCTTTTGATGCTCCATCAATATTGTATTTTAGAAATCCTTTTGGGGGAGGCTACCAGAAGTCCTTCTCCATATCCCTATCTGTAACCTTCCTAATAAGGCCTTGAGGAGTAAGAACTTGTAGCCCCAACTATCTGAGAATTTTTCCATCCACATCTGAGGGAGGCTTATTAGAGTGGTTGTGAATAGTGGTGCCCACTGTTTCCTTAAGCTGTTTCACGATTGTGTCAAATAGGCGATAAGTGGGATTTATTTCTCCCTTGAAAGTTCTTTTGTTCCTCTCCTTTCAAAAATTCCATATGATGAAACTTGGTGTAAGGGCCCAGGCTGAATTGAGAATCTCGTAGTCTAAAAAATTTCCCCTCCTCTGAATGTTGCAATATTTTGGCAAATATGTCCCATAACTAGGAGGTGAAAATGCAATTTTTGAGAAGATGTTCCATTTTTTCTTCATGTTCCCCATAGAGTAGGCATCTAGAGGGCCCTAGAACACCGCTTTTCCTAATGTTGTCCCAAGTCAGGATTTTTATGTGGTATACCAACCACATAAAGAGCTTAATTTTCAACCAGCCCTGGTGTCTCCCAAGATTTTTCCAGATTTTGTCTAGAATCTTGGGATCCATCCCAAGTAGGATGCTTTTAGCTTCTTTAAGATTAAAGGTGCCCTCTTTATTGTTACCCCATCTTAGTTGGTCTTGTCCTTCTAAAACTAAGATCATTCTTTGTGCCACTATATTCCTTAGCTCCTCTGCTTTTGTTTTCAAGGGGTTGTTATTTCTACACTCAATGGTTTCCTAGATTCTCCATTTCTCCATATGTTGGGTGTTCTCCCAAAAGCCTTTTACTTTAGTTAATCCCTCTAAATCTGTCTCATGCTTAAGGTTGAAGAAATCAGCTTTTAGAAGTATTGGTTCCTGTTGCCACTTATCTTCCCAAAAAAGAGCTATATTACCTTCTCTGATTTCCCAGAAACTATTGTCTTGAACTAATTTCTATTCTCCCAGGCTTTGTTCCAAATGTATGAGCCCTTAATATTCCCTGACATTCTTATGAGATCACTAGTTTGCCAGGATCTTGCATATTTTTCTTTCCAGATCTTTGCCCATTGAGTCTCGGGATTTCAAACCTAGCGTCACTGTAGTTTGGCTGCTAAAACTTTGCTGAGTATTTCTCGATCGTCCAAGCCTAGCCCTCCATGGTTTTTGGGTTTGCAAATTTTTTCCCAAGACACTAAGGCCCATTTCTTCTTCCCATTTCTTCTTCATCTCCTCCTTACCCCAAATGAAGTTTCTTTGTATATTTCTGAAATGTTGTAGGACTCCTTTAGGAGCTGGGAGAGCACATAACATAAAAATAGGGATGGCTTGCAAAACCACTTTTGTCAAAACCAACCTGCTAGCAAGATTTAAAGTTCTACAGGTCCACTTACTGATTTTATCCTGCAAATTATTAATCAACGGTTCCCAAATGATTTTATGCATTGGTCTAGCTATTAGAGGGACTCCCAAATATTTTGAGGGAAGGGAATCCCTTTGGAAGCCAAGAATTCTGGAAGTATTCCTTAGAATTGCAATATTGGTGTTAAAGAAAAAGATTTTTCATTTGGAGAGATTAACTTCCATACCTGTGGCCATGGCAAAGACTATCAAGATTTGTTTATATGTTGACGCTTCTTTGACTGTGGGGACTCCTTGTAGCATTGTATCATCTACAAATTGTTGATGAGTTAGAGCTTGATGATTCTTTGATAGTTGAAGGCCTTTAATCTTGCTTATTGCTTTAGCATGCTTGATAGATCTACCAAGCCCCTTCATCATGAGAATGAAAAGAAATGGAGAGAGTGGATCTCCTTGTCCAAGGCCTCTAGAAGGACTGAAAATCTCAGAGGGAGAACCATTCACCAAAATAGAGAGGCTAGAAGAAGTAACTAAGGCCATTACCCACCTGACCCAATTGTGATCAAAATGAAAAGAAATAAGTACCTTCTTTATATAGATCCAGTTTACCTTGTCATAAGCTTTGGCTATGTCTAATTGCATGATCATTCCAGCATGTCTTTTGCTACTTAACAAATGAAGCACCTCTTGGGCTTGAATGATGTTGTTTAAAATTTGTCTTCCTTCCACATAACCAGATTGTTCTTCTGAAACTAGGGTAGGAAGTAGAGGTTTAAGTCTATTAGCCACTACTTTGGAAATTATCTTGTAAACCACATTGCAAAGAGCTATGGGTCTAAACTTATCCAGTGTTTAAGACATGTCTTGCTTTGGGATAAGGGAGATAAAGGAGGTGTTGAGCCTCTTCAAAATAGTGCTATTTAACCTAGAATCCTCCACTACGTCCAAGATATCCTATTTGACAATATTACAACATGCTTTGAAAAAATACACATTAAAAGCATCTGGGCCTGGTGCTTTTCCATTTTGTATTTCTTTGAGGACCTCATCTAGCTCCTTTTCAAAAACTAGTCTATTCAAATTGAAGTTGTCTTCTCTGGATACCAAATTTAGTATGTTTCTAGTAATCATACTGATGGACTATTCTCTATCTGAATTATTTTCCTAAGTAATGCTTCAGAAGTGTTGAACTAACACAGCTTCAATATTTTCATGGGATGTAAGAATATTTCCTTCTTCATTCTTAATTGAAGATATTTTGTTGTGCATTCTATTCTCCATGGTTGACTTGTGAAAAAACTTTGTATTACGCTCGCCTTCTTTTAGCCATTGAATCCTAGACTTTTGTCTCCGAAAAAATTTCCTCTTGTTTACACAGATTATCCCATTATTGATGGTATTTATCCACTTGGTTACTTTTGACTTTATCAAATTGATCCTTGATCTGAGCTTGTTTGAGCATCTTCATTTTATTTTAAACCACTTTTTTCTCCACAAAAATATTGCCAAAATCATTTATGTTCCAATCCTTTAGTCTAAGTTTGATATGCTTTAATCTTTTATGAAGACGAAACATTCTTGATCCCTGTATCCATAAATATTCTGACCACCATTCTTTAATATTATGGAGGAATTCTGGGTGGGAAAGCCAGATATTTTCAAACCTGAAAGGTCTGTTTCTGAGGATGCCCATACCTTTGATCTCTAGTTGAACCGGCCAGTGATCTAGGCCTCCAAAGGGGAGAACTTCCGCTATTAGTTCCATATTAGTTAGCATCAAGTCCTCTAAGATCATGAATCTGTCTAACTTTGAGGCAACCTAAGACTCTCCTCCTCTTTTATTATTCCAAGTAAAGAGGCCAGTATTCGTTTCAACATCTACTAGGTCCATATTATCTATAAAAGTTTGAAACTCTAAAGAGTCTTTACTTAGTGTTCTAATTCCTCCTTTTTTCTATGAAAATGATTTGATCATGTTGATATCCCCTCCCATGATCCAAGGTTTTCCTGCATGTTTGTCCCTGAGATCTGCCAGTGACTCTAGAAACTTTATTTTTTTGTCAATTCTTTGAGGGCCATAAACATTTGTGACTAGATAGGTGAACCTATCTCCTACAGGTTGAATGACAACTGAAAGATAGTTCCTCGTAGCCTCAGCATCTATTATACTAACTTTTTGAGGGTCCCAAAGAGTGAGAATTCCTCCCCCTATATCCTTTGCTTTAGCTTCTAGAAACTCAAATCTACTAAGCCATTTACTATGGATTTTTCTTAATTTTTGAATGGAACATTTCGTTTCTTGTATAAAGATTATGTCCAACACTTTTTGTTCCATCCTATTACTAATGATTCTTTGATTTCATTTACTCCTGAGCCCTATGATATTCCAAGATATGAACTTCATAATTAAAGATTTGTAAAGGAGTAACTAGATAGATCTTTCATCTTACCTGAGTCTATCATTAGCTTGCCACACTCCATCAAGAGTTCATTCTATTTTTTCCTGCCTCTTTTCTTGCCTAGGTTTCTTGTTGCTAGTCTTGGAGTTGTTTTCATTGGCTTCACCCCTTTTTTATCCTGCTTATCTATATTTTTTCCTTTCTCCAATGCATTGGCATGTGTTTTCCTTAAAAACAACTACTGTATTTAGTTGAACTCTTCCTAAGGTACTGAATCCACTCCTCCTGTATTTCCCTTAATCAGGGACCCTTCTAGGTCTAGGTTTTCTTGGTCAAGGATTTCTTGTAGCTCATGGTCCTCCAGGTCCATTTCACTCTAGGCAATTTCCTGATCCATCTCAAGTTTTTTTCACTCATCATGGTTTCTCTCTGATAATTAGTATCCTGGGTGTGGTCATGTTTTTCTTCTTCTTTCTTCTCCCCAGATTTTACTTCCATTGCTTGATGTTCCTTTGCGATCTCTTCGTATTTCTCAAGAACGTGGAACTTATTTTGACTGGCTATTAGCCCTTCATCTTGATGATGCTTTGGTCCTTTCTTGCCCCCTTTTCCTCGATTCACTACTTTCTAGAAGCTGCTTGTTTCCTTCACTCTATTAGCCTTGCTATTATTTCCCACTTTACCGAGTGGACAATCTCTAAAAAGATGCCCATGTTCATGACATCTGTGGCATCTGAATGAAATATGTTCATAGTCTATTATTTGCACCCATTCTTCATCAAAAACTTCCAAGATCACCTCATCTGGTAGAGCTCCTGAGAGATCCATTTCCACACATATCCTGGAAAAGGAAGTGTATTTCCCTCTTCTTGTGGCTTCAGAAGCTTTGACAAAATGACCTAATTTATTGCATTGTCTATTAGTGATTCATTTTACCAGTAATCAAGGGGTAAAGAATAGAGTCTTACCCAGACCGTACCAAAGTAAAAGTCTCCCATTACACGACAAAATTCATCCTCCATAGTCTCATGTAGAGTCCAGTTGCTGCATAGAAGTAGGGTCCTCCTTCGAATATTCTGTCCTTGTCATCAATATTCCTGAATACCACAGTGAAGAATTCCTTTCACCTAAGATGAAGGTCAATGCTCCCTTTAGATTTCCAGTGATATTTGCTCCATGTCTGCAGTGCTTTTTCAATGGGCCATAGTCCCATGAACTTATACATAGTAGCATATGTCATCATGTGATCCTTGTGTGCCTACAGAGCAGGGTCATTTAAAATAACTCTAGTTGTGATCTCAGCTTTGGGCTTGCAGGGTCCCTTCTGTTTCTTGTCTTTAGTTCCTTGTTTTTTGTTGTCTACCTCCTTGTCCTTTGTGCCATTGATTTCCTTTGTATTTTCTCCTACTGTCTCCTCTTCCATATTCCTTTTCCCTTCCTTCAAAGCATCTCTAGCATTTTCTAGAGGTTTCTCTCCTCTACTAGAAACAACCTCCTTGTAGGAGGCAGAGGCTCTCCCTCCTCTGCAGCCTTCCATGAGGAACCCTGACAACAGCTCGCTGCAACCCTAGAAGCTGGCCTTCATTGTTTGTCGTCACTCCGTTCCGTCTCCGTCGTTGATGGTGTTGAAATCATTTAGACTTTCAAAAGACTTTGATAAATTCAATTTAATAAGAGTACCTAGTTTGTTATAGATTTGAATACATTTTTTCATTATAGTATTGTACCAATTCATGCTATAAATATTATAACTTTATGCTTAATCAATTTGTATAGAATTGCATCTAACAATTTTAATTGTAAAATTTTTATCTATAAAATTAAATTAGATTAGTTTAAACCCATTATTGTTTGCAGATTACTTTAAATTTTACAATAATTATTATAATTTTAGTTATATTGAAAAATCCTATTCTAATATTATTTGATTCTCATGTGCTAAGAAATAAGAAGGATAGTGATCTATGGGTCGGTGAGAAGTATGATGTGTAATATGGAAACATTAAAATTTCTTAGATCTATGCTTGCTATTAGTTTGAATAAATTTTCATGATTTCATCTTTCTCAAAGCGTATTGGTCACAAAGATTTCTTTTAACGAAGCCATTAAATTATTTCTAGATGGAAGCATTTCGAGGGTCCCACCCTAACCCCTGTAGTAATTTAATAATCCCTAGAGGTTCCATAAGAGTCGTGATTAGTTAGTCTAATAAATAAAGCCTGAAAGCATTGTAAGCGGTTGACCCACATTATAAAAATAGGACCACAATTAGGTATAGCAGGTCATAACTAATAAATAAAGTGGTTATACTACATTACACAGGCGACCATGAGTAGTTATGGTTTCCTCTCTTAGGAAACTATATATTCTAGAAAATAGTAAGGGAAGACTTGTTTTGTGTTGTATAATCGATCTCTTCTCTAATAGAGGTTGCCCCCTAGAAGAGGAAAGTGAATCTTATTTGTTGCAGATCATAATAAAATATTTCAATTTTTGTTTATCATTGTCTTATTTTGTATGGTATCTCTGGCATATTTCACACTTTTAATATTTTTTTCAAGTCAAACATACTATAAGTGGTATCGAAGCACTTTCCCAGGGCAGCCACACCACCCATTTTTGTAAGAAAAAAAATAATCTAGAGATGTACTCAAGCATATTTAAACTATAGAGATATGTCATTACACATATTAACCTATAGTTGGGGAAGCATATATACAGGACTACAAGAGGTGGTCACATCTATTGGATTCCCTTGTAACCCCAGTTTGATATGCCTTCGAGTAGTAGCCTATTAGATAACACACATACAGACACTGCACATACAATGATTGCACCTATACCTTAAAACCAACCTATCTCCTTTACATTTTGTGTATATGTGCGTCATCATTTCCACAGGAGTCACCAATATTCTAGCAATAAAAAAACCCAAGGTTGACATGCACAAATTTGACAGTTCTAACCAGACAGTGTGGGCAACACAAATGGAACAATATTTTCAACTTAACTATATCTTGGATGATGAAAGAAAATTACATGTCAAAGCTTTTTATTTGTGTTATTAACACTAGAAGTGGTTCCAATGGCATCATCTATGCTATGTAGGAAATCCAACTTGGAATATGTTCCCTAATGCCATTTGTGCTTGTTTTGATAGGGGCTCTCACTTTCTGGGTTGGCTCACAAAGCTCAAACAAACTAGTACAATCTGAGACTATATAATGCCCTTTGAAAAACTGGCCATCTGAAATGAGGGCCTAGGGGACATCATCTATATGGAACATTTCATCAATGGAATCAAGGAAGCCACTTGAGCACATGTTAAAATGCATCAACCCACTACTTGATTGGAGGATTGGCACAAAGCTTTAGATGCATCAACAACTATTAATTCCAAATATAGTCATCGCTCATTCACATCATGTTAGGCCATTATAATACTAGTGATTCCCCCATTACTATTGTCATTGTAGCTCGTATTTTTATTGTTGTGCCCCTATTGACCCCATATTGTTATTATTGTGCCCCATATAAGCCCATTATTGTTATTTTTGTGCCCTTATATTATTATTGTTATGTCATGTTTGATTATATTGTGATCCCTTAGACTCCTATATATAGAAAGGAGGTTTTGTCATTTCTATCATCAAAGAATGTTTCATTTGTGTAATATAAATGATGTTTTCCCCTTGAAGAGGTTGATTTTGAATTTCTTGATCTATATTTTATCCTATTTTGTGAACTAAGTACATAACATTTGGTACAAGAGATTTGGATTCTAGGGTTTCACTACTCCACACAGGTCATTGTGGAATTTTTGCTATAACATTTTTCTGCAATGTTTTAGAAGTTGAAATTAAAACCCATTTGAACTGATTCTCGATGAAACTCGAGTCCAAATTTTAGATCTATTTTACTTACATTTTCGGCGATATGATGGATGGAAGTTAGGGTTTTTGCAAGCTCCTGAATTACATCCCAAACATGTGACCTTGGGAAAATAATGATAACTTTCTCTCCAAGAATCAGATTGAAATTTCATCAGAAGTTATAGAAAGACGATGGAATTTAATTTTGTTTGTAGTGTTTTCAGGTACGAAGATCGAAAGAGTGACACGTGGTAAGCTATACAAGTTCGCTCTATGGAACTAGTCTATAACCATGTCATATTAGGAGATTTGGCATAACTCTTTCTTAAATAATCCAATATTGATCGGACTAGAGGCGTTAGAAATAGGACTCAGATGGCTACCATAGGATGCAATTTTAGACCTTAGAGTTACTAAATTTCAAAGAAGAAACAGATTCAATATCGAGCTCCTACAAAGTGAAAGAAAGGTATGTAGTTTTTTTCAAATTTGCATAATTTTGACTTAAAAAATTAGTTTGAAGTGTTTCGAAGGGTATATTGAGGCAAAATTGTTATTAATGGATACCCTGAAGAAATAAAATGGAAAATTTTACTAAGTAACCTGAAGGCTCTACCATGACACAGGAAGAAATGCAACATGATAGGTCAAAATTATGAGATCAAATGAAACGATTTTCACTCTCACAAAAAGTAACAGAAGCTAAGATGGATGGTTTAAAGAAAGGCATGTAATATAATATGAATGGAGTGAAATTGAAGATGGATAGCATGGAAGCTACGATGGATGGAATGGAAGTTAAGTTGAATGACATGGAAGCTAAGATGGATGGTATATAAGAAAAACTTTAATGAGACATGGAAGATTTGAAGATAAATTTGACAAAGTTGCTAAAAGAAATGCTTACTAATGGTGAAAGGATAGTAAAGGAAACTCATGACGAGAAAAAAATAAATGCCAATCATGATTCCATAGACTCTAACATTGGATTTAAGACCCACCATGTTCCAAAGATTGATATGAGGAAGTTTGATGGAAAGGATCCCGTAACATGGATATTACAAATGGAGCAATATTTCGATCTGCATAATGTGCAAAACATAGAAAAGGTATGCATTGTAACTTTATATTTCAAATCAAATCAGTTTGTATGGTATCAATGGCTTTTCTCTCATAAACAAATTTTCACATGAGAAATTTTTACGGAAGAAATGATAGCACATTATTAGGATACAAAAATCAGCACATTTTTTAGCCAATTGATAAATCTTGAATAGAGGGGTTCAATGATGGATCACATTGAGTACTTCCAAAAGTTGAATATAAGGGTAAAATATATTCCATAGGAGCATAGGATTGATGTGTTCATAGGGACTTTAAAGGATAAAATCCAACATGCGGTTCGCCTTTGCGAACCTAATTCATTGGAGAAAGCATTTAGGTTCGCGAGAAAAATGGAAAGAAACATTATGGCAACAAGGGAGCCTATGATTCACAACTATAAAGATAGAAGTGTTGTTTCCCCTAGCCTTCCATAACCTACAAGGCTGACACCACAACAATTGGAATAAGAAAAGAAAAATGGTTTTGTTATAGTTGTGATAACAAATACACTAAAGGTCATAAGTGTGCTAAGAAGAAATAATTTTACATAGATTGTGAATAGGAGGAAGAAAAGGAACAAGAAATTTCGAAAGAAGAGGATAGACACTAGGAACAAACCCTAGAGAAAGAAGAAATGAATATGACCATATCTTGTAATTCATTGGTCAGAATTACCACTCCTCAAACTATAAAGATAGAAGGACATATCAAGAATAAAAAGGTAACAGTGTTCATTGATTTAGAAAGTACCCCTAATTTTGTTCATTGTAAGATAGCCAAGGAATTGAATTTGTTCCTATATCTAGCACCAAAGTGTCAAGTGATGGTTGCAAGTGGAGGAACCATAAATTTCTCTGGAAAGTTCCATAATATCAACCTATCCATGGGAAAATATGTATTGAATATCCTAATTCTTTCCATTCTAATGGGTGGTGTTGATGTTGTACTAGGAGTCCAATGGTTACAGTATTTGTGTACGATAGCTTATAATTTTCAGGAACTTTTCATGATTTTTTTTTGTTTTTTTAGAAAGAAAGGAAGTTGAATTAAAGGGTATCACATGGAAACCAGAAAATATAATTAGCTTGAATGGAATGCCAAATCTTCTAAAGAAATAACAACAATGCATAATTTCAAAGTTATCTTCACTAGACATTCCCGTAGCTAAATCATCTATTTATGCAGATCTTCAAAAAGTCTTGGACAATCATTTCAAGATATGTGAGACTCCCAAAGTCATCCCACTTATTCATGATCATGATCATGCTATTCATTTAATTCAAGGAAGTGTTCCTCCAAACATCAGGCCTTACAGATATCCCTATGCCCAAAAGAGTTACATTAAACATATGGTTGGAGAAATGGTAGAGGCTAGTATAATTCAACCTAGTCAAAAATGTTTCTCTGCTCCAGTAGTATTGTTGCATAAGAAGGATGGATCATGGCACATGTGTCTGGATTATAGGGAGCTCAACAAGCTCACTATTAAAGATAAATTTCTCACTCCTGCCATTGATGAATTATTGGATGAATTGCATGGATCAATTTACTTCACCAAGTTGGATCTTCATTTAGGATATCATCAAATCAAAATGAAGACTGAAGACATTTCGAAAACTACATTTAGAACTCATGAGGGTAATTATGAATTTTTGTTCATGCCTTTTTCCCTTACCAATGCACCCTCTACATTTCAAGGTTTGATGAATTCCATTTTCAAACCCTTCTTTAGAAAATTTGGATAGTATTTTTTTATGATATACTAATATACAACAAGTCTAGGAAGGATCATGTTCAACATGTTGACAGGGTGCTCAAACTATTGGAGGAGAAACAATTATATGAAAAAAGCTCTAAATGTCTCTTTGGAGTACAAGTGGTGGAATATCTGGGTCATATTGTATCTCATGAAGGTGTTAAGGTAGAACGTAGCAAAATTAAAACCATTAAGGACTGGAAAATTCCCACATCAATAAATTATATGTGAGGATTTCTCGCGTTGACATGATATTATCGCAAGTTTGTTAAGGATTATTGGAGAATAGAAGAACCTCTAACAAAATTATTGAGGAAAGATGCGTTTTCATGGAATCCAAAAGCAATGAAGGCCTTTGAACATCTTAAAGAGGCAACATGCCAAGCACTGGTCTTAGCAATGTTGGACTTCAAAAAAACCTTTATTGTGGAATGTGATGCCTCAGGAAATGAAATTGGTGTTGTTTTAATGCAAGAAGAAAGAACCATTTCTTTCGAAAGTCATCCAATCAAAGAAAAGTATTCACACAAAGCTATTTATGACAAGGAAATGTTGGAAATACTACACGCACTTAAGAAATGGCGACCCTACCTAATAGGAAAGGCACTTCAAGGCAAAAACGGATCATGATAGTCTAATCATGATAGTGTTAAATACTTTCTAGAACAAAGATTATCTTCAGAACAGAAGTAAAAATTGGTGACAAAGATGTTGGGTTATGACTTTGAAATCATCTACAAAAAAGGGAAGTAAAATGTTGTGGCAGATGCACTTTGAAGAAAGGATGAGGATGTGGAAGCATGTCTTTGCACCATTTATATTATACAAATAGATTGGATAAAACAATCAAGGTATGAACGGAAGAATGATGAAGAAGTGTGGGCATTCATTCAAAAGTTACAAGAAGATCCTAGTACATTTGATACATTGAGCTGGAAAAATGATTCGTTATGGTACAAATATTTTTCATACCTATGTAAGAATTCCCAACTCAAGAAAAATATTCTTATGGAATCGCACACATCTCACTTAGGAGGGCACTCGTGATTTTTAAAAACTTACCACAATGTTAAGAAGGAATTTCCTTGGGATTTCCTTAAATTTGATATTCAAAAGTTTGTGGTGGAATGTTTGGTTTTCCAACAAAATAAAGTTGAAACAATTAAGGCCCCGAGTCTATTACAACCTTTACTCCAAGTCAACATTGGGAGGAGGTTTCAATTGATTTTATCACAAGTTTACCCAAGTCTGAATGAAAGAGTTTCATCGTGGTGGTAGTTAACCAGCTTACCAAGTGTGCACACTTTTGTCCATTATATCATCCATTTAAAGCCAGTACATTTTCTACTGCATTTACGGAAACAATTCAAAATCTACATGGAAACCCAAAGATTATTTTAAGCGACATAGATCCCATTTTCACTGGAAATTTTTGGAGATAATTATTTTCTTGTCTTGGTACTCAGTTAGCTCATAGCCCATCTTATCTTCCTCAATCTGATGGACAAACTGAGATACTAAACACATGTTTGGAAGGATATCTTCGTTTCTTTGGATCTAATAAACATACATAATGGGTCAAATGGTTGCCTCTCGCTGAATGGTGGTATAACACTTCCTTCATACTGCAAAAAAAATGACCCCATTTATGGCACTTTATAGATATCATCCATTATCCATCACACCATATTTAAGACAAAATTCTAAGGTTCAAGTAGTGGAATATCACATCAAGCATCAACAACAAGTTCTTTGACTCTTAAAGGATAGCGTCACTTTAGCGCATAATAGAATGAAACAAGAGGCATATCAACATCGTAGTGAAATAATTTTTGATGTAGGTGATTAGGTATTTCTATAGCTACAACCATATAAAGAAATTTACCTCAAGCAAGCTAAGAAGGAAAATAAATTATCACCAAAGTATTATGTTTCATATAAGGTGCTACAAAAGATTGGTACTATTGCATACAAATTGGAGCTTCCTACAGCTTCTTGAGTGCACCAAGTTTTCCATCTTTCATTCTTAAAGAATGTGGTAGGTGACAAGCTCCTAGTTCAAACAATATTTCTAGAACTTCACAAGGAAGGAAAAATCATATTGGAACCTAAAGCAGTGATAGAAAGAAGAAATCGACATCTACGAAATTGATCAATTTTGAAGTATCTCATCAAGTGGAAGAAGTTACCGGCTGAAGATTCCACGTGGGAGGATGAGAATTTATACAAAATCATCCATGACTACTCAAGAATTGATGACAACACTTTTTTTAAGGAGTGGGGCATGTTAGGTCCCTATAATACTAGTGATTCCCCCATTACTATTGTCATTATAGCCCTTATTGTTGTTGTTGTGCCCTCATTGTCCCCATATTGTTATTAGTGTTCCCCATAGAAGCCCACTATTCTTATTGTTGTTCCATTATATTATTATTGTTATGTCAGGTTTGATTATATTCTAACCCCTTAGAATCTTAATTATAGAAAGGATGTCTTTTCATTTGTATCATCTAAGAATTGTTCATTTATGTAATGTAAAGGAGGTTGCCCCCCTCGAAGAGGTTGATTTTGAAGTCGTTGATATATATCTTATTCTATTTTGTGAGCTGGTTTTATAACACATCAAAGGCATGTACCTCTCCTATTAGTGGCCCCATCGAAACCCTTAAGGTGAAAAATTTCTCGCTAGTAGAAATAGCCGGAAAAATAAGACAAGGGTTGCATTATTATTGTGACAAAAAATATCCCCCCTGTCACAAATGCAAGGAACAAAAAATATTCCATATTGACACCACTGTAAATAACCTAGGATATGAGCCCTAACCTACTAAACTCTCCTAGAATGATGTAGTGGAACCCCAAGATTCTACAAAAACACCTGACGAACCAATTATAACACTCCATCCATTAGCAGGTATTTCTTCTCCACCAATGCTTAAAATGAGAGGATTTATTAGGCATCAACTGATGTTGGTATTTATTTATAGTGGAAGCATGCATAAATTTTTCCATAAATGAGCTTTTGAGGCAATGCATTCTTTTTTGCAATAAATATCCAACTTTTAGTTCCTTATGGCTAACGCAGGGGACCATGAAATGTGAAGGAGATTGTGAGAACATAAATCTCCCAATGGGGGACTATCACCTCAAAAAAAACATGTTTTTCATTGAAATGGGAGGTTATGAAATTTTCCTTGGAGAAGAATGGCTTTGAAAGCTAGGCCTCATTACCATGCTATTCTAAGAGCTATATATGAGCTTCAGACATAATGGACACAATCATACACTTTTTTGGATCCAAGAAACTACTCCTACTATAGTTACTTCATATAGAATGGAGAATATTTTGAGAAATGGATACCATGGGATTGTTTCCCAATTTAATGCAATATAGCCCAAATTAAGCCCTACCAACATACATCTAGATATATAATAGGTGTTGACTCACCATCAATAGGTTTTTGGAAATCCTAGGGAACTAGGTCCCCTTGTTGACGTGAGGATGATCATAACATTTTTTTGATTTCAGGTAGTTATCCACCCAATGTGTGCTCCTATAGGTGTCCATTCACACAAAGGGATGAGATTGAAAATATTATGAAGGGGATACATGAAGCAAGTGCGATTTGTCCTAGAACCAACCCATATTAATCCCTAGTGGTCATGGTCTTAAAGAAATATGGGGAGTGGTGCATATGTCTTGACTTTAGATCCCACAATAAGATCATAATCAAGGATAAGTTCCTTATTCTATTCATCCATGATCTCCTATATGAACTCCATGGCACCTAATTCTTTACCAAGTTGTATCTCTACTCGAGCTATCATCAAATCAGAATGAAAGTATCATATATTCTGAAGACAGCTTTCAACACCCATGAATGTCAGTATTAATTTTTGGTTATTCCCTTTGGTAATTGTAATGCCCCATCCACCTTTCAAAGTCTCATGGATCACCTTCTCAAGCCATATCTTATAAATTTTGCACTGGTATTTTTTGATGATATACTACTCTACAGCAAAACATGGGAAATACATGTTCAACATGTTGACTACATATTACAACTTTTGAAGGATAATAAATTATCTATGAAATTATCCAAATGTTATTTTAGAATTGGAGAGGTGGAGTACCTGGGACACATTGTGAGCTACAAAGGACTACAGGAGGATCCAAAAAAGATTCAGGAAATGAAATGCTAGCAACAAATTCAAACATTGAAAAGTATGTAAGCATTTTTGGATCTCACTGAAAAAATATCAAATTTTGTGGAGATTATGGATGCATTACTTGACCTTTTGAAAATTGTCTCAAGAAAAGTGAATTCCTCTTGACAAAAAAAACTCAACAGGATTTCTTGGCTCTCAAAATGTTCATGTGTTCCACACTAGTTTTTGCCCTTGTAGATTTTCAAAAATACTTCTTAAGCGAGTTGATGCCTTGGGGACTCAAATTGGAGCAATGCTAATGACCAATAGCCTTCACAAGGAAACACTTAACTAGAAATAATTTAGGTCAATCTACTTATGAGAAGGAAATGATGGCCATCATACATGTAGTAGACACTTGGTGACCATATTTTATTGGATGATATTTCCATATCCAAACTGACCACCATAGTTTGCAGTATTTTCCAGAGCATCGCTTATCGTCTATGTAACAAGACAAATTTCTTAAAAAAGTGTTGGGATATGACTATGACAGAGTCTATAAGAAAGGTCAAGACAATGTTGTAGTCGATGCCTTGTGACGAAAATTTGAGCACGGAGACACCAGCTTATCCTTATCCTTTCCCATACCATCTTAGATTGAGGAGGCACAAAAATGTTGTTTTCCCATAAATATATTTCCCAACTAATCCAAAGGTTACAAGGAGATCCCAACCGTTGAGTGTGTTATAGTTGACAAGCAAATTTTCTTTGATATAAGTATAATGTGTTTATCTCCCCTATCTCCACTCTCAAACCACAGATCTTAATAGATTTTCACTTCTCACCCATTGTAGGACATTTACACTCAAAAGAATTATGTTGGAGCACATCATGCCTTCTTTGAGGAAGGGATGAACCATGACATTCTTACATTTGTTGCTGAATGTGATGTTTACTAGGACAACAAAGGGGAAATAGTGAAGACACAAGGTACCTTACAACCCTTGCCACTACCTTCTTTTATATGGATGGCTATCTCCATGTGTTTCATTGCAGGTCTCCTTAAATAAGTTAACAAGTCATTCATCATAGTGGTAGTGGATCGACTTTCTAAATAATCCCATTTTTGGGCCTTACCACACTCGTTCACTCTAGATTTGGTGGCTCAAGCTTTCATCAATCAAATTTTCAAATTCCATGGCATGCCTACTTCTATTGCGTCTAATCTTGATCCCCCTTTCGCTATAATTTTTTTACGGGAGTTGTTCAAGCCGCATGGCACACAAATCCAAATGAGTATAGCATAACTCCCCTAGGCAGGTCGTCAAACTGAAGCAATAAGCAAACTTTTGGAGACCTACATGTGATGCTTTATGTCAAACATACAACATCAATGGGTGCAATTGTTACCTTTAGCAGAATGGTGCTATAATACTAATTATCATGAGGGAACCAAGATGACACTTCTTGAGGTGGTGTAACTCCCACCTTCACCAACTTCCTATTTTCTAGGATCTTCCAAAGTGCAATCAATTGATAAGCTGCGTCAAAACCAAGCCAACATTTTCACTCTTTTGAATTATAATCTCCATCAAGTGCAAAACAAGATGAAGCAACACGTTGACCAACATAGCCCAGAAAGGTATTTTCAAGTTGGTGGCCAAGTGTTTCTTCAACTCAAGCCTTATAAGAAGACGCCTCTTAAAGAAAAGGGCTTCCAAAAATAAGCTCCAAAATTTTATGGCCTTATGAGGTGATTTAGCGTATTGGCTCCATCGCCCACACAATAGCCGTACCAGCCACTTCAAATATCCACACTGTCTACCATGTCTCTTGCCTCAAAAAAGGCATGGGGCAGAATTAAAAGGTACAAATCATACTGCCTATATTGGATAAGGAATATTCTATTGTTAGAAATTAGTTAATAGGGAAATGGAACACATAAACTATTATGAAATCACAAACACAATAAAAAAAATAAGACAAGAGAAACACATATATATATGGTTCACCCAATTTGGTCTACATCCAACGAGAAATAGTCAAGGCTTTCTTTTATAGTATCTAGCAAAATGAAGAGATACAACCTACAAAAAATTTGCTATAATTTCCTCTATGTTCTCATATAGTCACCTCTCTCTTTCTCGCACATAATAATAAAAATGCATAGCCACAATAAAATTCCTTCATATAAATAGATGGTTTCCTTCTAGGGTAAAAAATTCTAAATTAACATAACTTCTACGATAAGATATTTTGTCTAATGAATGGCCCACATTAACTACATAATTACAATATTTTACAAGGAACTTTTTATCAAAATTTTCTTTGGGCCATAGCTAATAAAAAGAATGCTTAACCTGCATTATCCAAGGGACCATGAGTAGTTAGGGATTTTAGTCTGAAGAAACTATATAGTGTCGAAGATAGTAAGGGAAGTATTGTCTTGTCTTGTTTAATTGATTATTGCTCTACTAGAGATTCCCCCCTCAAAGAGGCAAGTGAACAATATTTGTTGCAAATCTTAAGAAATTATTTCCATCATTATTACCTCAATGTGTTATTCTCTGTGGTATCTCTCGAATATTTCACACTTCTAATATTTTCAGGAGCTCAAGCATACTACATACATTCACATGAATTGTCAAACTATTTTGTGAACAGATTGAATTGATTCAATATGGAGAAAGTCAGAAAATTACAAAACTATATGCTAGTTTCTATGGGCTAGTTTGGTTTTCAAATTAATACATTTTTAAGAGGATAAAAATTGGTAGATTTGATGTGGGATTCAATATTGAAATTCTCCTTCTATGGAAGGCCTCCACTCAATTGTTGAGTACATAAGCCTATCTTTCACTTTAATCAAAGAAGGGAATTTTGACAAAACAAAAATGTGCATTGGGAGTGCAGGATAAATGTGTAAAAGCATTGTACATAGCAAAGGACACAAACTTCTATACACACAATCTCTCCCCACCTCTTTTATCCCACACACCATTTACTGTGAGTGTACACACCAACCTACATAAACATAAAAATCCATTTTTATCCATTTTTGTTATATACATTGCAAAACATGTGAATGGAGGTTTTAAGGTTACGATTTTTCAATATATGGATCTAGTAATTCATACTAGAATATCATAATTTTCTGGCAACGAATTGGCAAACAATAAAATATAACATTTGTAATTGTAAACTTATTTGTGAAAATAAATTAAAATAGTTTAAACCCATTATGATTTGTAGATTATTTTAAAAGTTAGAAGTATTTTTATAATTTATTGACATTGTAGAATGCTAATACAATATTATTTGAGTCTCATGCGCTAAGAAATAGAAAGAATGAAGCTTTGTGGGTTGATGAGAAGTATCGGGTGCAAGATGCAAACACATTTTTTTTTAGATCTATGTTTCTTGTTAATTTTGAAGCAATTGTCATGATTTCTTCTTTCTGAAAGCATATTAGTAACCAGCATGTTTTTAATGAAACCATTAAATCATTTCTATATGGAATCATTTCTAGATGGCAACGTTCAGTTGAATTACCAAACAGTATTTTGAAGCCACTGAATTGTTTCTAGGCGGAAGCTCTCAATTCCATATTTTATGCCATGCATTTAGCTAGAATGGGGAGCATACTAATGGGACATTTTTTTCGAAACTCTTGATCTTTATCAGGTTGTAAGCTTGTTCCTTTCACATGTTCGAAATCGAACCGACAACCTCATCACTGTTGTACACTGTTGATTCTTGGTTAAATCTTTGATAAGTATTTCTATAGATTACGATCGAATCATCTAGCATTCATCAATCGAATCATCTTTTTATTATCATTGTGTGAATTGTTGAGGTGGATTTCGTTGTGCGAAGTGTAGAGGTCGCTTCGCACTTTGCATAATGAGATACCCATCCATCTGATCCAATCCAAAGGAAACATTCTCTAAAAACATAGAAGCATTTAAAAAATTTAGTTATTTCTTTGTACCCAACCTTGTTTTACACGAAAATGATTTATCATGAGATTGGACTCTATCTTCCAGCTGGCTCCTCAGTGTCCAAATGCAAAGAAAATAGGTCTTGATGGTAAATTAAAAAGGGCTCTAGCATAGACAAAAGGGCAGAAAGGCACATATTATAAAGTGTTGTTCCTACGATAAATAGCGAAGTATGTTTGCGGATGAGGAGGGGCTCTCATTTGGCATGGCAAAATGAAAATGTGGCTTCTTGTGCAGCTGCGTATTGGATATCTATGATCCAAAGAGGCCGGTCATGAATGTCTACAAACCAAGTGCAGGAAATTCGCTTCCCTTTAATGGGATAAAATCACAGTTACACGGGTACCGCTTCCAAGTATTGGAGAGTATGTATCGGAAGCTCCCGGGCACCTGGGAGATTGGGAGCTGATCAGAAACACTCCAAAACCATCGGAAGCTTCAATGGGTACTTTGGAGCTTTTCGAGAGCTTTACTGCAACCAATTTTTGATATTTTGGGAGCTTTGCAATGAATAAGTGCAAAAGTAGGTGTATTTGACATTGCCAACTTGGGTGCTGATTAAACTCATGGAAATGTGTGAAGGGAAGGGTATGCTAGTGGGTTTAGATTTGGATATGGGTCTAGAACTAAGAGAAACAACCTGTTTATGGAAAGTCAAGGCCTCTGGCCAACCCTGATCTTTGTCATTGGAAATCTATTTATTCTCCTAATATACCCGGATGGCTTATGGATATAAAAGAATTTAGGAAGATTTTTGGCCAAAACCATCATCATAGTTTATGGATATAAAAGAATTTATGAAGATTTTTGGTCATAAAACCATTATAGTAGCCTAAACTGAATGGACAAAAGATGGAATACTAAAGAAAAAAAAATTAGTTGAAATTTGAAATATAACTATTGTAAAAAAATAATTTTTAATTTATTTTTATATTATTAGTATAAATATAATATACTTGGAATTTATAATTTTTAATAACTCTTTTAATTAAGATTGGATTTTAAACTCTATATTTATTTTTTATTACTATTAAATATATTTTCTTTTTCTTATATCTATTATAAAAATGTATATATATTATATTGGTTTCATTTTATATATTAATTAGAATTGAACCAACTATTTAACATATAGTTTTGTATGAAATCACTTATAATCACCATACCAATCTTTCTGTTGGTACATCTATATGTTTTTTTATTCTGAAGAATAAATGTAAATTATTGATGGTTAATTTTTGATTTTTTTTTGCCATGTTTTCAAAGTTCAATTTTTACATTTTTTTGCCAGATGAAATTTGATTAACCCATTTTAATAGAAATAAATAAATTATTTATTTTTATTTTCATTATATTAAATTTTATATAATTATATTATTATCTCTCCCAACTTGAACTTTTCTGTAAATCTGGGCAATACTTACCATATGATGCATAGCCGCATCATAAACCACTTTATACTGATCACCAAAACCATTGCCAACTGGACATTAAAAATCTGCAACCGGAAAATGGTTACCATTTACTCCAGGGCTTGGCAATGAGACAATCATTTGATGAACTAATTATATGTTGATGAAATAAACTGAAATATTTAAGAGATATAAAATCGTATATGCAATGTGAACCTAAATTTTTAAATTAAATATAAACGAATTACAATCAATCGGAAAATCAATTGTTAAATGCACTACTTGGGCAGGTATAGTAAAGCACATCAGAGTTTAGAATTCCAACATCATACATATACGTAGTTTGAGACTAAATGTCTTCTTACATATGGCAAAATTAACGATGGGAAATAGCTGGAAAATTGAGAAACAGGTTCTTGAGCGTAACCGAAACAAACATTCCCATCGTTGGGAAAATGTCCACTTATCGAGTCTTAGAACCAAATTCCTCATTCTCTGACACATCAACATTGTATCATAAGTCTTATAAGCTTCAATACAACTCATAAACGAAGATCATATTGTGAAGAAATCTCTTAAGATCCCAAGTGTGTTAAAGTTGTGCATACCAAATTTCGTTGAACTCCCTAGTAAATGACATCAGATCACTGAATAAAAGGAACGAGCCCATTCATTGCTCAGTGAATGGGAAAGGTATCGTGTCCATCGAATGATTGTATTGGGCCATGAATTCACGAAGTGATTTTACCAAAGCATGGTTGCAACAAGCTGATAAAGAAATGAAGAAGCTAGCTTGTAAGGAGGTGAAGTATTTCTTGGAAGAGCTTGCAAGTATTTCCATCCCGTTATTGCTTGGCGAAAAATGAAGTTTCTATCAGTCGTTCAAAAGGATAGAAATTCATAATAAAAGAGATCATAGAAATTCACAAGAGAAAAGATCATAGTCTTGATCACTTCGATTGTAAGTTGTAGGATTTCATGCTTACTCCCTTCCGAGATGAGGATAATATTTGCAAAAGCCATAGTATAATTCTTTATATCTATTCTTAAGCTCTGAAAGAAGACCACAAGAAATTGTGAGAAAAAAAAACGAAATTGGGACACATAATTTTTTTAAATGTAATACATTATATGATAATGATGGGTATATATCATTGCCACATTACTCCAGCTAGATTAAATTTTGCAAGAGCTAACCAGCCTGCCATAGGGCATTAAATGACTAGTTATCTGCATGCCCTTTAACTTTATAACACACATGGGCGCATAACTAGATAAATGAAAAATAATGGGTGTGTTATAGAGTTAAAGGGCATGCAGCTAACCAGTCATTTAATGCCCTATGGCAGGTTGGTTAGCTCTTGCCATTAAATTTAAGGTTGGATGAACTTGAAGAACACATTTACATTCTTTAGTATTTGTTTAAGCTTTGTTGTCATTGAACAATAGATTTATATCCTTTTGCTTTTGTTTGGTGTAGGATAAGATGACTAGGATTTGATGAAAATAGGAGAAGTAATAGGAATCACTAATAATAGGAATATATTATTTTGATTATCCGAGTTAAAAGGAACTAAAAAAATAAACAAGCATGCATACTAATGTTATGCTTTATTCTTAGATCTAGGATCTACGATATGGTGGTTGTTATTAGGGGCATATAGAGAATCATTACCATCTCTTACGATCACTAAATTTCTTTACATGTAGGTGTTAGGCAATTTTTTTGGAGTACGAAGGAAGCTTTTATTGTGTTTTTTTTTCACTCCCGCACATTCTCACTCCACAAATTACAATGTGAGGCATTTTCCCAAAATCAAAGGTTGCCACATGGTTGGACCCAAACCATGGTGATCATAAGAAATTGGATTTTCATTCATTGATTGCTTATGTTACATGTTACATTTATTTATTTATGTTTTCCTCGTGATTTCACAAAGAAAAAGTTTCTGAATAAGGTATCTTCTTTGAGATCTTTATAGGAGACTTTGGCAGGAATCATTTCAAAAATCACAATATGTCTGTTTGGCAATGTTATGGTTTTGTACATATGAAATAACAAATAGAGAAATATTAAGATTTTCATTTCTTTTTTTTTATGCATGGAACAAAGGAACTATACAATATCAATAGGTGGTGCATAAGCTTGGTTGGCTAGCGATTACATGACACTCGAGATAGCATCACATTAAAAAATTATAGTAGTAAGTAAAAAACAAACAAAAGGGAAAAAAAAAGAGTTTATGGATGAGAGGTCCCACCATGGGGGAGTGGATTTCAGACGACCACTTTGGTGATGCTAACATTATAGAGAGATATTCCACGATAGATCCCATGTGGGTAATAATAAAATTATTGAAAGATATACTCATTTTTGCTTTGGATTTTGAAACCTTGAGGACTAGAAAGAGAGGTGAAGCATATTGTGAATGAACTACTTATAAGATAATGGTCGCACAATAATTAATATGCAAACCACTATGAATACTCTGAAGCAATCATAATAAACTCTAGCTATTTGTTATTAAACACCGAGATAGTATGTCGGTACTGAAGGTTCTAGAATTGGTTATGCAAATTGTAGAGGTGTAAAGGAAGAAATATTGAATGGATATAGCCCATACTCTTTAGAAAATTCCCCTTGTACACAATTTCTCCACACACCCTTTCTCCTGCACTTTCCACATACCCTTTCGCCACAAAGAAAAATATTAGCAATTTGATATTAAATTAATATATAAAATCTTCTTCCACATATTCTTTCAACCACGCCACCCACTCCCACCCACACCCATCCCCTCCCACACCCGCCCCCACCTCATCCCCTCACTTACATAAGGGACCTATAACATTGTCAATTTTGACTTAATTGTGTAGATCAGTAGCACTGTGAGGCATAATCGTGTCAGATAACTTACCAATGGAATTACCACTCATAGAATGATTCTTTTTTTATTTTAAAATTATTTGTTAGGCACCTACAAAAAATGAAAATAAGATTCCCTAACAAGGGGAATTATGTCACACCAAGGCTCACTAACCAATGGAAAATTAGAAATAATATTTCCATCAATTACAAATTCATTTTTAAAGTTAGTTACAATTAGGAATATTAAAAAATTTATCAAAAAAATTGGTTAAGCTTACAAAATATGCACAAAATAATCGAGATTCAACGTACTTTGACCACAAGGGGAGCATTATAGTCCCTAGCGAGGCAGGGACTAATGATTGACCAAATGAACCTTTCATAGGTTTTTTTGATATTTTCAAATGTTGGGAGTTTAAGTCTACCTTGGCATCATGAAATTTTTCATTGAGTTAATTTATGCTGAAATGGATTGAGGTTATTTAAGAGTTTTAAATTCACTTTACCAATATTTTCTTTGAAAAATTTCTATTTGAATCGATTGCTAAAATATTATCGATCAATTTCACCAATTCAAAACTCCAAAGGTAACATAATGTTTTTATTATAGCAAGAACATGTGAAATATTTCTTCTTCACATTTAGCTCTTTTATGCATCATCCATTTTATTTCTTCCTCGATGATGAAATCTTAATCTCATAGTGGCATATTTAATCTATTCAAAAAATTTCATTTATACGAATATTTGCAATAATGAAACTATAATCATGTAGTGTCCAATAGCTGGACTCATGTTCTTTATCTATATATTTAGTTTGAATAAGCATGACGGGTTCTAGATGGGAAGCCGTCATGAACCTCTTATATTAATTGTAGTGGAAATATTACCATGAAATGGACAGAGAATAATCAATTTGACCTAAACTCTAGAAAAACCAAAGGATTTCTCCATTAGGACTTAATTTTTTCTTTGTTTCCCTAACCATATCCAATTTCCATCAACTCATAGACTCATGTGTGTAATCCTCAAAAAATCATAATACTTATCTTACCTATATAGAAACCAAGGATATAACGAAAGCTCTTTTATAGTGGGTTAACTTGTTACTAGTGGTCTTCAATGCTTAGAAAGTACCATTAGGATATGATGATTGCGATTCCTCTCTCGATTGTGTCTTAGGAACCATGATCCATACCAGGTGCTCAAAATTGTTTATTGACACCCATGTCGCCACTTGAAGCAAACATATATCGTTGAGAGGTCACCTATGGTCATTTCAGGTTTCATGTACAACCCTTCAACTGTACAAGCTACCTAATCCCTCAACCTGTCATGTGTGGTGGTTTGAGACATCATGTTTGGTCATGGATTACTATAAGGTTTATGCTTTAGCTAAGGCTTTGGTTTCCTTGTTTGACCATCTCAAGGTTGTGAGCCTAAAACATAAGGAACAAAACCATTTGAGAGTAATAAGTACTTTCACAAAGGACAACAATACCTTACAAAGGTAATATATGATCCGTAAACTATTGTGGATATTCCACTAGATAGTTCATCACAACATATATGATAAAATTATACTTACACAATTTAAAATCCATCTTATGAGGGTTATTTTTCCTTAGACATTTGGATTTATTAGTTTATTGTTATATGCATGCAATATGTAAAATGTGAAAATTAGACAATAGAAAAAAAATACAATCAGTCACAATTGGAAGAACATAAGATATACTGTAGGAAACATTTTTGAGGAAAAAATCCAACAATAAGGTGAGGTTGCTTTGCTCTTTCTTTATTTGAATGGAAATCAATTCAAATACAAAGAATTAAGCCATGTGGCTTATGAGATTTTATAGTGCACAAATCCTCTCTTTTTTCTCTCCCTTTGTCAACTCTTACTAGCTACTTTGCTCATATGTGGAACCAAATGTACTTGAATAGGAAAGAACATTTTCTCCTAGCGGCCAAGTTATAACACAACTCAAAATCCTATCATTAGTTAGGTTAGAGTCCTTTAAATCTTCATTGGAGTTACAATATGGGCTCTTCTAGTGCCCTCTTCAATAAGATCATGTGACCAACCTATTTTCCATGAATAATACCCAAGTGTTGTATATGTACCATATTGTACTCCCATGTCTTAAAATGCTTGTAATTGTAACATCTCAAAAGTTGCACTAAATTCCTATTGACCACCCATTTGTACCCATCTTCCTGTGATTGGAATGCTCTAGGCATATTTAAATTTGTTTTTATTTTCTCCCATAGCATGGTCCAAAATGCATTAAGAAATCTTATGTCCCTTTCAAAAATAATGCTCCTTGGTATCCTAAAATTCACCCATACCTATCGAAAGAACAAGTTTGTTAATTCTTTCCTACTTATGGTTTTTCTATAGGTCATTAGAACACACATCTTTTTGAAACTATAAAATACCATGAATAGGTAATCATGTCCCTTTCTTGTCATCGGTAAACCTCCCACAAAGTCAGGGATGAGAGGGTACTCGATAGAGATGGTATAGGCCATGTTTATTGTTAATGAGCATGTTGGTACAAAAAATCATGTGTCCTCTTATGGACCTAGCCACCTAGTATTGCATCCTAGGGTGATAGACATACCTTTGCAAGTTGGTCATTGTCTTCCCTACAACAAAGTTCCTTGCAGTTGTGGAGGTGTGAGCCTTTCTAATCAACTGTAGTTGCTCCTGTTTAGCAAAACAATTTATCTAGCATATAGTTTAACCTATCCTATAGATGGTACTCAAATGTTTTATCACCATCATGCACATGAATCTAGTTCTCCAACCACTCAAAGACATCCTTGACTTTCTTTCCATCTGAATATTTTTGTGTGTATGCATCATGGGTCAATCGATCAATGGGGGTAAATGTTCCCAAACCTATGACCATTGATGTTGGAAGCCTTGAAAGCATGTCATCAAACTTATGTGTGTATCCCTTCATATACTTTATGACTAAATGTAACTATTGTAGAAACCCAATTAGCTTTTACTTCATGATCTATTGTAGCTTATTGTAGGCTTACAAGTACAATATTGGGTGGTGATCTATGTGGATTATTCTCTCCTTTCCAGGAACTATAGTTTATACTTTTTCATAGCTTATACTGAGATGTAGATCTACTTTTCATAGCTATAGTAGTTGAGAAACACCCCATGAGATAGTCTACAGTGGTAGGATATATGCATTCATACATGGATCAAGAGAACTTACATAGAATATGCACTTACATCTATCTCCACTTCAAAGTGTTTTTGTATGTTTGGTAATGTTAGAGTTGGTGCATGTTTGACATACTTTTTAAATCCTCAAAGGAAATCTCCCAACTCTTTCCCTAATGGATACTCATTCCAATTGCTATTATGGTGTTGAGTGGTGTTCCTACTACTAAGAACAAGGATATGAATTTCCTTAGGTGTTGTGCTACCCCAATGAAATGCCTAAGCTAAAAAATATTAGTAGGCATCTACTAGTTCATGATGGCCTCCATTTTAGTAACATATATATTTATTTATCCCCCATCTATCACATACCTCATATGCACCAAATAATGTTGTGTAAACTCACATTTATTGAGATTTTCTAGTAGTTGGTGGTTCTTTAATGTCTTTGTCACCTAGACCAAATGTGTGATGTTCTCCTCCTAGGTAGCACTATCTATAAATATATCATCCAAGTATATAATAAAGATTGAATATATAAAAGGATGCACTATATCATTCATTAACCTCATAAATGTAGCGAGTGAGTTACATAAGCCAGACAACATGAGTAATAACCTATGCAAACTTTTCCTAGTTTTCAAGGTGGTCTTGTAGGTATCTTCTTATCTAAGTTGAATCCAATGATACCTCAAGTCTATGTCTATCTTAGTGAATTATTTGGCTTTCTACAATCAATCCAAAAGATCATCTACCCTTTCTAGGGGTAATATGTCCTTAAGCATAATTTCTCTTAACACCCTATAATAAATACACATCTTGTAAGTGTTATCATTCTTTTCCATAATGATGATAGGTGACCCATATGGTGAGGTACTTCATCAAATGATTCCCTGTTCTAATAGCTCCTACAACTACAACTTGACCTCACTTGCTTCTATAATGGACTTCCTATATAGCCCAATCTTTGGGAAATAAGAGTTCATAAATATTTAGATCACATGCCCCACTTTCATCTTGGGTGGTAGCCCTTTACGATATTGGAAAAAACCCATCTATGTCCTAGTAACTCTCTAAGTTTCTATTTATATTCCTTAGTATAGCCCTCCAAGGATGATGTTTCTGTCACTAACTCTTCTATAAATTTAATTTCTCTTAAAATTTGTAAACAATACTTCTTGTTAAAATTTATTAGCTTCTTTTCTTAGTTGGGACTTACAAGTGAAATTTTTGAGTTTCCGTTGTGCACATTGATGGTGAAGGATTTTCCATATTTGTTGAGGAAATATTAGTTTTGTCTCAACATAAAGAAAACATCTCACATGTGCATATAGTGTCTTCCAAACATACATCCACATATATCAATGGGAACCACCTCTCATTCTACTTCACCAATAAAATTAGCCTTTATTTCCACATCCTTATTTAACCATCTCAATAATTGGATGATCCCAAACTTCTAGCCCAATTTATTGACAAACTTTTATACAATGAAATTCACTTATGATCATTAGTCGAACAAAGAATCAATACTTGTCTTCTTGACTTGCATATTTATCTGGAATATTTTGGTCTTTTCATTCTCTTACTACCACAAACGTCTACTCAAATTAACTGCCTACACTGATTTTCAAGAAATATTCGCATCCACCCCACCATAATTCCCTTTTTTTATCGAATTAGTGACCATGATATTTTTCTTCTTAGGAAATTACTTTGTGTTTCTTCAAATTGAGCTTCAGATGCCACTTCAAAAATCTCTACTTTATATGATCTTCAATGTGACAATGGCTACAATAGTTGTTGGGATATTTTCACTTGTATGTTGTGGCATTTATCTATTTTTCCTTTTCCCATTTCCACTCGTTCTTCCCCACCATGGAATCTTCATGGTTCTCTTTTTAGTTCGACCCACTTGGTTTCACTATCATTTGGCCTATGCTTTTGAGGTACTATGTCTATACATAAACCTAGTCCACAAATATAGTCTTGATAAACATATTTTTCTTCTATGTATCATTGTGTATAGCCCCCAGATACTTGAGGAGTACATATAGGTGCTTTGGATAAATACCTAGCATTATGAAAATCCTTCTATATTTCCTGGTGTACTCGTTTACACTTTTGACCTATTTCGACCAAAAGTAATGATACCAAATCCATTAGTCGTCTACATATCCAATATGATATATTATTACTTTTCACTGGTTTTGAGATGCTCCCACTTAGTCCCTAGAGTATCTCCCTACAACCTGTAGGTCTTTTTGTGGCTTTCCCACTAGGTAAGGGTACCTCATTCTAATTTTAGTTGAGCAAGTGAAATCTTCTATTCCTCCTCTATATGATGGACACTAAAATAAAATTATGGTTCCTACAGTCAAGTACTTAAATGTATATCATAAATATGACTTTAATATGTCTAGATGTTGACCTTCGCTTCCATTTTCGATAAGGACTATGAAATGTTATTGTACACAATATTTTGAAAAATGATTTACATGTAAAGTGTTTGACAAAATATATGAATGATGAAAATAAATATTTTGAAAGTGTGGTAAGGATAAATTAATTAGGGACCATACATGAAAAATTGATTATCAAATCTATTATCGAGCTAGTAAAAAAAATTGAGTACCATGTAACCTCTATAAATCTTTGAGGAAATTAGATCTATTATCAACACTGAACCTGGATGTGCTAAAAGAAAATGAACTCGAAGCTCTAATATTGCGTTACAAAGTTTTATTATAGCTAATATTAACCAATGAATCTAAATGTGCTTAAGGAATGTTACATATCCATTTGGGCACATCACTACCATCATTCAGATCAGTACTTTTAGGCCTCATCAAACCCTAATTTAGTTAATACATGCCCTAGACAAGTCATCACTTTGAATGCCTCCTTCCCTGAGAGTTTCTTGGCTTGAAGCCCTCTAGAAATGCCTCCTTGAGGGACCAGCACAAACTTGGTCAGGGGTAACTGCACTTCAGTGCAAGTAGGCCCTTGTCAGGGTGCTTTCCAGAGCACTTAGGCCCACTTAGATCTATGCTGGGTGAGATTGAGCGAAATCATCCTAGGGTTCTAGGAATATTCTTAGCTTCTGGAGCCATCTAGAATATTCTCACACTTATCATCTTCTATGAGCTCGAAATTGGATAGGGAATGAGTTAAGTAACCTCCTATCCTCTCATCCCTTCCTCCATGGAAACTAACATTAAATTTGGAAGGCCATTCAATACCCTCATTTATGACCAAGCCTCCTCCATTTTCCTATAAATTGAGCACTCATCTAAGGGATCAATGGCTGGACATTGATAATTTGTATGGAGATATTGTTGGTGCAAGGTTTGAGATTATAAGCAAGTATTTTTATGCTACCAGAGTGTTGTGCTTTTGATGTGATGTTGGTTGGAATCCAAGCTGGAAGAGTGACAATGGATCCGACTTCATGGTTGTAATTCTTCCTTCTACTTAATAAAGCTGTCTACACCTTTCTCCATATTCTTGTCTTTTTGTATGATGATTATATGTGTAAATGCTTTCGAATACATTTTCTTACAGTAGATAGATCTCTTGCTTTGATTGGATTTTTTCTTCTATTTATGATTACATGTACTTGTCTAGCAGATTAAGTTTGAGAAGGAGTGGCAAGAGCCAAACAAAGGAAAAAAAGGGAAAGAGAAAGATAACAAATAGGTCCCTTTTCTTATTTATCTTCTATATAAAAAGGTGCAGCACTTTAACTTTGTTGTTCTAGGTGTAGCTACCCACCTAGGGAAATTGTGTTTATCCGTAAATGAAAAATTCCACATAAGAAATTGGGGACCATACTGGGGAATGATCATCATTCCAGGTAGTTTATATTCATCCTATTACACCCTAGTAGACTTTCCTTTCCTCCATTGATCTTGTTTCATCCCTTTTGAAGTGTTTTTTCGTAAAAATTGTGCTTGAAAGCCCCTAAAATCTCCCCTATGGCACCAATGCAGGATTGGTTAGGACAGAAGGTGCTACAAAGCAACCTTGGCTTGAGGATAGTGCTCTGAAGTGCATTGTCTCCCATACAGGTCTGCTCTGATCCCCGTTAGGTTAAAAATCCCACCTTTGACTTGATTTTTCCCAAATTTCCTTTTATTTTTGCTTGCTGAAAGATCAATGATTCTTGTGTCTTTGAAATCAATTTGTGTTTCCTTTCCCAACCCTATTTTGGCCCTAATTGTTTAGTGAAATTATTTCTTTATCACTATCAATTCATTGTCAAAGTTAGTTTATAGTCGATTAATCTTTTCTCAAAACAAAGTGTTGTAAAAGTCTTCATTTCTTTCGAAAAGGAACTGTCGTAAAGTCTTCATCCTTGCAAAAAGATTTACTATGTGTATGTGAATTAGTTTCCTTTTGTTCATTTCAAACATTAAGGGAATTCAAAAGAAAAACTTGGATTGTGCATTGAAAAATTTTGAGTGTGCTCATAGGAGTAGTTAAGAAAAATTGCATTAGATTCTCTCTTTGTTCTTTGATTAAAAGAATCTGATTGCTCTATCCCTACTAGCTAAGGTTTTCATTGTTCAAATTGAATGAAAAGATTATTATCATATTAGTTGCATTTTAGGAATTTCAAAGACATCATGTAGTGAACCTTGAAGGGAAAATTATTAATCAAGATCAACTTAAAATTAACCTCAATTAACCTAATGGAGTGTTGTCAACTAAAGCAAAACATTTATAGGTTCTACGCTAGAGACTTGTTTCCGCATCGTAAAACATAGCAGTTCTCTCTAACTTTTCTGTGTTACATTCAGAGTGTGATACCTCATTCCACGTATGTGAGTATATCATAGCTCATCCATGTACCTTTGGGTATAGAGGGCGGTGTTACAATACGTAAATTATAAAGGAATGCTCTCACTCTGTGGTTTCGCATTAGACAGACCTAACACAGATTGGGCCTCCACATAATTTTGGGTTTATATGGGTGGACTACATTAGGTTGCTATCCATCCTTACGTAACCGAGTCAGTTGCCTTATACACTGTGATACACCGAACATAGAATTCGGGGTGATTGTCTACCCGTACTTCTCAGTTTGCTCGGAGGTATTCTACAGTTCAAAGTTACTTGGTAATCCTTTTGCCTAGATTATCCATCTTTTTGTTTTGTTATGTTATTCTCATTAAAATAAATTAATTAACCATGTATAACATTCTCCACATCACTCCTTAGTTGATCTTAGGTTGAGATATATAGAAACAACTTTGGAGTCCATCGATCAAGGAATTCCTTTTGATGGGGATCCTAGTCCTTTTCCTCCTTTTAGAAATATTGGTGCTCCTTATATGGCTACATTGTCCCTTCTAGGACTTACCATTAGCTTTCCAGTATGGTTTTTCTCAACCTCCTTAGCCCCGCAAATGAATATTCCTACAACTAGACCAAATCAAACTCTAGCTAATCCTAAAGTTGACCCTTTGCCTTCTTCCTCGGTTTTTTATTCATCCCCTTCTTCCTCTTCATTTGGTGAAAGTATTGGTACTAGTAATCAGGTGGCTAAGAAGAAGAAGAAAGGGAAGAAGAAGAAGAAGAAGAAAATTCAGCAAGGGGGCAACCAAGCAACCATTGCTTCTAATGCAAGTTATTATGAGAAACTATTTGATACGCCTCACAATGTTAGATATCCTTGCAAATTTTTTACGGAAGACCATCTTTTTCGAAATTTTCCTGATATCCCTCAGATCTTAGAAGCATGGTCTTCTTGTTCACATCATCCTATGTCATTAACTTCTCCAGATTGTGCTGGTGACACACCATAAACTAGTGGTAGTAAAGTTCATGGAAAGAGGGGTAAAGTTAAGTTTCCCTGTAGGTTATGTGAAGGGAATCACCCCATTCACCTTTGTCCCTATCTGGATGAAGCCCAAAAAGTGTTGCATAATTGTCCTGCTTCTCTGTAGCAACTTCCATCTAGTTACATGAGACTCTCCCTTAATCCTTCAGTAGTTGATAAAGTGACTGACCCAAATCAACCATCGGTCAAACCTACTCTCTCTGAATGTGAATCCCATGAGTCTATACCTAACCAATCATAGGTCAAGGAAATAGTTGACCCAATTTCACCTTCAGTTAATCGTACCTTTCCTAAAGAGAGTGAATATGATACCATTGAAGTTCTTTCCACTTCTTCAAATAACAATGGGCTTGGGGGAAACCCTCTTGTTCCATCAAGACAAGAGGAAAATCCTCCCACTCTCGGAACTCAAGGGGGTAATTCTACCGTTCTTATGGTACCCCCTCCAAGTAGTCTAGTCACTTATTTTGATTGGAATGCAATGGTAGGGTGTCGTATTCATTCTTATGCCCCTTTCTAGATCATAGTACATGTTTGTAATATGATTGTACTAGGCACTGTATAGATGAAGGTGCATCTGTGAGTATCCTTTCCTCCACTGCTTGGCAAGTATTTGGTTCACCACCACTTGTGCCTATTACCCAAAATCTATTGGCTTTTCATAGAGGAACCAATCAACCATTAGGGATCCTTCCTCAATTGCCTATTAATTTAGGAGGAAATATTGCTTATCTCAATTTGATGGTAGTCCTAGGCCCTTTAGATTACAATTTACTTCTTGGGCGCAACTATGTTTATGACATGTTATGAAACCACAAAAAGATAGAAAAGAGAGATAAACACCTAAGAATTCAGCCTCTTCGAGGGGGAAACCCCCTTTACATTACACAAATGAATAACTCTTAGATGATAGAAATGACAAGGCCTCCTTTATATATATATATAAGTCTAAGGGGTCATAATATAATCAGAGCCAACATAACAATAATAATGTAAGGGCATAATAATAACAATAGTGGACTTCTATGGGGCAGAATAATAACAATATGGGGACTACATGGGCACAAAAATATAATAAGGGGGTTGTACTAATAATAATAAAGGGTTACACTAGTAGTATAGGGACCTAACATGCCCCTCTCCTTAAAAAGGTGTTGTTCTCAATGCTTGAGTAGTTCTGGATGCTTTTGTATAAACTCTTGTCCTCCCATGTGGAATCTTCAGTGGGTAAGTTCTTCCACTTGATGAGATACACTAAAATTGATCTATTTCATAGCTTTTGATTTCTTGGTTCTATGACTACTTCAGGTTCCAATATGATTTCTCCTTCCTTGTCAAGTTCTCGCAATACTATTTGAACTAGGATCTTCTACAACTTTTGAATGAGTTCCCACTCCTTCGGGCATATGGATATATGTAAGGCCTGATGTTTGGAGGAACACTTCGTGGAATCAAGTGAATAGCATGATCATGATCACGAATAGGTGGGAGGCCTTTGGGAGCCTCAAATACCCTAGAATGATTGTCCAAAATGTTTTGGAGATCTGGAGAAATACATGATTTCGATGTGGGATCCTCTAGTGAACATTATTGTGGAATTACACCCTGTTGTTCTTTATTTAGAAGCTTTTTCATGCTATTAGAGTTGATTATCTTTCCAGGTTTTCCTTCGATACCCCTCAATTCAACTTCCTTTCCTTACCAAAAAAATTTCAAGAAAAGTTATTGAAAATTAAAAGCTATCGTACCCAAATATTGTAGCCATTAGACTCTTAGTAAAACATTGGCACCACCCATTGGAGTGGAAAGCATTAGGCTATTCAATACATATTCTCCCATGGATAGCTTGATATTATGGCACTTTCTAGGGCAATTTATGGTTCATCTACTTGCAACCATCACTTGACACTACGGTGCTATATATAGGAAGCAATTCAATTCCTTAGCTATATTTCAATCAATAAAATTATGGGTACTTCCCGAATCAATCAACACTCTTACCTTTTTCCTCTTGATATGTCCTTCTATCTTGATAGTTTGAGGAGTGGTAATTTCTTCCAATGCATTACAAGATATGGTCAGATTGATTTCTTGAGACTCGATGTGATCTTTCAATTCTTGAACATTTTTCTTCTTGCTATGTCCTTCTATATTGATAGTTTGAAGAGTGATAATTATGTCCAATGCATTACAAGATATGGTTTGATCCATTTCTTCTTTATTGATGTGATATTTCACTTCTTGAACCATTTTCTTCTTGATATGTCGTTCTATCTTGAGAGTTTTAGGAGTGGTAATTCTTTCCAATGCTTTACAAGATATGGTCGGATTCATTTCTTCTTTATCTGGGGTTGGTTCCTAGTGTATGTACTCTTCTTTTTACATTCCTTGATCCTTTTCTTCCTCCTCTCCACAATCAATGTAAAATAATTTCTTCTCAACACACTTATGACCTTTAATGTATTTGTTATCACAATTGTAACAAAGCCCTTTTTCTCTTTTTTCTTCCAATTGTTGTGGTGTAACCCTTATAGGTTTTGGAAGGCTAGGAGAAACAATACTTTCATCTTTATAGTTGTGAGGCGTAGAATTCCTTTTTGCCATAATTTTTCTTTCCACTTTGTAACAAAGCCCTTTTTCTCTTTTCTCTTCCAATTGTTGTGGTGTTTCTCTAAAGAAGGTGTTGCTCTTTGTATCCTCATAATGTGCGATCATTTCCTTCGTGAAAATTGACCATGTAACAATTTGTTTACGAGAACAAAGCCCTTTATACCATAAAAATTGATCTGGCTCTAAAAATGAAGATGCAATACATAGCTCTTGTAATAGTGGTACACCATGTAGATCAAAATATTGCTCCATCTGTAGTATCCAATTTACCAAATCCTTGCCATCAAACTTCCTCATACAACCTTTTCTTGATTTCAGGGGCTTGATCTTGAAATGACTGTAACTTTATACTTTCAGATCTTAAAGTTTTGAAACTGTCTCTTGTGGTAGCCCTCTGAGTCCTCTTTATAACCTCGCATGTCTGATAAGAATTTGATTCTCCAAGAAAGGGTTATGTCGAATCTACTAAGATGACCTAATTATATAATGTTTCAGTAGAGCAAATTTATACGATGTGTCACATGTCACTGTTTCAAACTTAGTACCTAAAACTGATATGCATAAAACGACAGGAAGTCCTCTTTCTGTAACGTCTTACGAAATTTTAATTTGTTGCTCAAAGAGAAAGTTATGATGATTTTCCCAAGGAATATGAGGATAGTTCCTTGTCTTGTGTCAATCTCGTTAAAAAATGAAACAATGAATATGAGGATAGTTCCTGGCCTTGTGTCAACTTCATTAAAAAATGAAACAATGGGTATGAGGATAATTCCTAGTCTTGTGTCAACCTCATTAAAAAATGAAACAAGGAATATGAGGATAGTACTTTTACTATGTCAACATCATTAAAAAATGAAACAGGTCTATGAGGATAGTTCTTGGTCTTGTGTTAACCTCATTAAAAAATGAAACAAAGGGTATGAGGATAGTTTCTTGTCTTGTGTCAACCTCGTTAAAAAATGAAACAACGAATATGAGGATAGTTCCTTGTCTTGTGTCAACCTCATTAAAAGATGAAGCAAAGGTTATGAGGATAGTTCCTTGTCTTATGTCAACCTCGTTAAAAAATGAAACAATGAATATGAGGATGGTTCCTTGTCTTGTGTCAACCTCGTTAAAAAATGAAACAAAGGGTATGCGGACAATTCCTTGTCTTGTGTCAACATCGTTAAAAAATGAAACAAAGGTTATGAGAAGAGTTCCTTATCTTATGTCAACCTCGTTGAAAAATGAAACAAGGAATATGAGAATAGTTCTTTTACTTTGTCAACCTCATTAGAAAAATGAAATAGATCCTAGAGCATAGTTCCTTGTCTTGTGTCAAGCTCATTAAAAACTGAAACAAGGAATCAGAGCATAGTTCCTTGTCTTGTGTCAAGATTGTTAAAAAATGAAACAAGGAATATGAGCAGAGTTCCTTGTCTTCTGTCAATCTCATTAAAAAATGAAACAAGGTCCCCTGGAGAAAATTCCAAGTCAAATATTTGATTATATATTGTAAAATCCCAGTCGAGTCTTTCACTTGACCTCATATATGAACCTTCATTCCATCCACCTCATACCCACGAGTAGTCTACTAGGTGAATGCAATGAAGCTTGCGGGGCATGCAACTAGAATCGAGTCATCATGTTGGGGGCATGTAAACCAATCCCAAGCATTATTTTTCATTTCAAGCTTGTGTAAACATGAAACTGAATCCAAGCATAGTTCCCTATGGTTTAAGCTTGTGTAAAAATGAAACCATCTCCATTTTAACCCTCGTGAGTGCCATTCTATCAACCTCTTCTGTCAGATGAGCCCTTTTTTTATCTCCTTCCATCGTCACTATCTGCTTGGCCAATCATACGCTTTCACTTCATGGTTTTACCCTTTCTGAGGAACAATTGCAATGAGTGGTCTTATTAGTTAGCCTCTTCACCATCACATGTTTTGAGAAGTTCCAACATCATTGGAAGCAATTTCTATCTCAGACACCACTTGTTCCTCTAAGTTGAATCCTCTTTAAGATCCTTTTAGACTCTCAAAATTTGAAAATATAGTTGAGTGCTTGTCCTTTTCAGCTTGCTAATGGATTGGAAATGACATCTACTTAGTATATAAGTTTAACCATTTTCCGGACTAAGAGAGATTATTTACGAAAAAGGAATACGTTGATCGAACATGGTCAATAGGTTCTTGCTTGTATTGTTTTACGCTTTTTAGACTTGAGATACAAATATACGAAAAATAACTTTTGGAGTTTCCTTTTTGTCCCTTTTCAGATGCTCTAAATATGAAAAGGACCGAGTTATCAATGTTGTTAAACTCATTAAAACATCAAATAGTGACAAACTTGTCCATCATGACAAGGCCTAGTTTCACCTTCACTAGACTTATTAAAGCATCACATAGTGATGGATTCACCCGAAGGGTGGAATTATACAACAACCATATGTTATCCTCCTCAAGCTTGATAAGAAATAAAGAGGTACTGGTGAGCAATGACTGGGGAAAATGGGAAAAGGGGTGAACAACTTTATGGCAGCAGGTCACTCTTGAACATGACACTTTCACTTCATTATTGTGACTACATGGGTTGGGTTATCTACTTGATGATCACCATATCTTGGTCTATCATACCATCCATTACATTGGTTTTGGGTCATTGCTGCCAATTCATTTAGTGTCGCCAACATGTTCAAGAGAAGCGATTCAATTAAATTTATCCTTTTCAATACTCATAAACCTTCATTTTCATGACCGCCATTCCTAAACCTTGTGTCGTCGGTTATATTCCATCTCCAAAATCATTACACTCGTTTCGTGTCATTGATGTGGGATACATCAAGGCCCTCCTACGATAAGTTGCTTCTTGTCAACATTAGCACATTATCCAAGAAGTTGACTTAGAAACTCCCTTTTAGTACCTTGGGGCATGCATACATCAATGGAAATTTTCTCACTTCCGGCGATAGGTTGACATCATTTTCCTTCAACAGAAATTCTTTGTATGGTGTTCGACATCAAAAAATTCATTCACACCAAGTAGAATGTACTGCAATACCTTGAGGATCATTATCATTATCGATGATTTCTCTCGCGTCTATTAATGGCTTACATCATTGTCTGGTAATCAGACGATTTCTTCCCATGTTGGACTTCATATCACATATTTTCATGGATAGACTCGTACTTGAGAGAATGGTTCAATGAGATAGAAGATCCCAGATCTATTTTCATCCATCCAGGCTGCGATTTCAGGAAAGTACCAAATCATCCGCAAAATGGCTTTACATTGATGGTCATCCAATCATGGGTCTATATCTGTAGGTGACTATCTATGTACAGGTAATGAAACTTTATATATTGAGGATGGGTATGCCTTCCCTCAGCAATACATGAGAAAAAATCAGAATATCATGATATTATGTATTGTAATCAATGCAGGTCACCATCCACTTTAGAACCTCCTCATCTTATTGTAAAGCATATCACTCGACATTATCATTTTTTGACTTCATGCTTTAGAGGCCAGATATTACATATCCATTTGGGAACATCACTACCATCATTCATATCAGTACTTTTAGGGCTCATTAAACCCTAATTCAGCTACTACATTCCCTAGAAAAGTCATCACTTTGAATGCCTCCTTCCCTGAGAGTTTCCTGGCCTAAAGCCCTCCAGAAATGCCTCCTTGATGGACCACCACAGCCTTATTCAGCGGTAAGTCTACTTCAGTGTAGTTTTTCTCATGTCAAGGTGCTTTCTAGAACACTTAGGTGAGATTGAGCGAAATCATCATATGGTTCTGGGAATATTCTTACCTTCTGGAGCCATCAAGAAGATTCTCACACCTATCATCTCTTATGAGCTCAAAATTGGATAGGGAATGATTTAAGTAACCTGCTATCCTCTCATCTCTTCCTCCATGGAAACCAACTCTAAGTTTAGAAGGCCATTCAATACCCTCATTTATGACCAAACCTCCTCCATTTTCCTATAAATTGAGCACTCATCTAAGTGATTAGGGGATGTATGTTGAGAATTTGTAAGGACATACTATTGGTGTGAGGTTTGAGATTATAAGAAAGTATTGTTATGTTGCAAGAGTGTTGTTCTTTTGATGTGATGTTGGTTGGATCCCAAGATGGAAGAGTGACAATGGATCAAACTTCATGGTTGTAATTATTCCTTATACTTAAAAAAGTTGTTTACACCTTTTTCCATAATCTTGTCTTTATGTATGATGATTATATGTGTAAATGCTTTCGATTCTATTTTCTTATAGTACATAGATGTCTTGCTTTGATTGGTTTTTCTCTTTTGTTTATGATTACAGGTACATGTTGAGTGGATTAAGTTCGAGAAGGAGCGATGGGAGCCAAACAAAGGAGACAAAGCAAAAGAGAAAGTTAACAAGTAGGTCTCTTGTCCTATTTATCTTCAACAGAAAAAGTTTAACCGCTTTAAATCTGTTGTTCTAGGTGTAGCTACCCAACTAGGGAAATTTTATTCATCTGTAGATGCAAAATTCCACATAACAAGGAAAGATTAAATGGTATACTTACCCATGGATACGCAATTATATGTGTTTTATTTTTCTATGCTTATGAATATATTGATGTTGTTCACAAACTAACTATAGTTTGATGTGGAAAGATAAACTTCTCAGATGGTATAGGCATATAATACATGAAGTGAAGGCAATGATGATATTTAACATGATTTTTTTTAAAAGGTGCTAAGAAATGTGTGTTCATTTGAACACATGGAAGGCTTTTCAACAATAAAAGAGAAATATGTGTAGTGAAAAAGCATAGCTAAGAATGGAGATTATCTGATTTAAGGAAAAGAGGAGAGAATATGACACATCTCTCGATCTCCTTGAAACACTGTATATTTTAAGGAATGCCTTTAGAGCTACAATGAATATAGTGAAATATTGATTAAATACCAAGAAAGGTAGGTGGAATAGAGTGTTGTGTTTATAGAGAGCTTGTATGAGATTCAAAATAGGTTAGAAAATATGGTCAAATATCTTAAGGTTTGGAAGAAATAAATCCCATTGAAATGTTGTGATTATTAAGGAGAGAAATTTCTTTTTGAATTACCTCACCAACAACTAAAGAAGGATAACCCATTTAAACTATACATATATGGGCAACAACCAATAGTACAAAATGGATTAAATCAAAGAGGAAGACTTTGAAATGTTGGGGCTACTAAGAGGAACATCCACTTCATTACTTACCTTATAAGAAACATGAGGGGAGGGAAATATCTAATTTCTAAGAGACCACCTCAATGGATAAAGCATACATAAGTGCATTACAAGTTCGGGCAATAGTGGGAGATAAATAAGAAAAATCCATAGCGGTGGAAATAAAGCTTTCCAAGAGTTGGTTGGTGTCGGGAGAAATTAAAAACGGTAAGTCATCCCTAAAATTATCTCTAATATAATTAAAAACTGAATCAAATTTTCATTATAGGATTATGAAATTTAATAGCTAATTATGGATACTTGGATAGGAATGCAAGTGTGAGGGTTTCTCTTCAACTATTAAAAACTATTTTTGAATTTGAAAGTTGTTTTAGACCTTAGGAGAGACTGTAATTAAATTTGGTGCATATGATAATATTCGTGTGCCCATGCTACAATAAAAGTAGAGGGAATATTTTGACTAGGTAAAATGAAGTTGTACATTGAATGACAAAACAACATAAACATGGGAAGGTCTGGCTTACTACAAATATACAAAGATATATTGACATACTAAAATAAAATTTTAATAAGACTGAATTATTTGTTTAATTGAGGTTTTATAGAGCATGCATAAATTAATTTACTAACAATTTATGCATGCATCAATGCTATGGAATACATCGAAGTATTGAAAATGTATGACAGAACTATTTGGAGGAGTAAATAGTTCCATGAGAAAACGAAAATATGTGGTTGCACTCTCAACTACGAAAATTTAATACAATGCAACCACTCATGCTCCTACAAATAGGTTTTCCATTTATGTATCATAGTTGAACAAATTTCATACCATTCATACAGGCATCGATTGTTCATCAATTAATTAATGCATGAGATATAACAACTGAATTCAACAACCAATTTCCTCTTATTTAAGTTTAGGGAAGAAATATGATTATGTTTTCACCACGAAAAAAACCCTCCAAAAAAAAAACCTTTTTCAATTTTGGAGCATACAAATGTTATCATGAGGATTTTCTTCAAGCTACCTTATGTTGCCATGTCATTTGTTCATCCTTTCTTCAATTCTGACTATCCTTTCAACATCATCAAGTGTTTCTTTCCCTTGTAGCTCAAAGTTCACTAAGTTTCACTTTCTTATTTTTGGAAGTTCTCAAGACTTCTTTAGATAGTGTTAATGGTGTTGAACATGCCAACATATGAGGGGATCTCCCCGGCAAGAAGTTCCAATTAGACCTCAAACCATTTGGTGTAGGAGTCCCAGCAGTGGGTCGTATGGTATCGCCTTGACCGCGGTTTCCTGCAAGGGTAAGTAAGATTTCCTTGTTGGTAGCAAGAGTGTGACATGCACAACAAGCCAAGGAAGGTGCATGAATGGTTCTAACACACAGAAAGTGGGGTGAGTGTGTCTATTGGTAACTTGTGGAAACATGCGGCTTGGAAGGGAACACACGAGAACAAATGCATAACAAACTGAAAGGCGAGTGAACCAAAAATCCAAAGTGATGATTAAACCAAAATTACATCTTAGTAAGATTCATACATACATATAAAGAAAGTGTTTATACATACATGCATCAGCAAACATATACATATATCATTAGAGTAACCAAGATAACTGAAATACAATAACAACATATGCATGAAATGTGTTGGCTCTGTTATATTAAAAAGTGAATGTTAGAAATATAGAATACAACCATGACCAACCACTAGTCCCAATAACGAAATGTTACAGTCATTGTCACCTACTCCTCCAAGGAGATGTACTAGCTCTGCAGTATGGAGAAGTTAAGGCTCGTTACAATACACTCCATGATTTCTCTAAGATACCCCTATTGGAAGCTTGGCTACCCAAAAGCCTCTACAATGAGTTATGAGGTTATATATATAGAAAAGGTTGGGGTGACCCTTGAAATTCCCCTTTTTGATTGTTCACCTACCCTCATGAATCTTCAACTACTATATGATTGTTACATTCATCTATTGACACTTGGACTTTCACTTTACAAGTTGTGACATACAATCTGCACATGTACCCATGTGAGACATAATAGGCTTGAGCAAGCCATGCAAGACATCACTAAGACTCAGACAATAGTGGGAAGCGGAACTCTTCGACATCCTCATGATGATCGGTGATGGAGAATTGATGCCAAGCTTAGTACTTTGTGATGGTGTCCATGTGCTCTATGGTGACATCTTTTTGGAAACGAACTCTTGCCTTTGTTTCATACTGGTACACTGATTTAGATCATCTATCCAACTCATCTAATAACATGTGCATCATCGTCTTGAGTGAATTCAGACAAACGACATACTGATGCATAGTGTCTACACTAATCGCCAGATATACACTGGTGGATATGCACATAAACTCATCAAAGTGCATGTCCAGCTCCAGTCAGACTTGACTCTTGGTCTTTGCCTTGGTGAGTGCCCCAATGGATGAGATTGCATGCATGTGCACAAAAACATCCATGCTTCTGAAGACCCATGCATGTAAAGCTTGCAAACAAGTGATAAGGTGCTGGAGTTCCTCATAGTTCTAGATTTGACTCTGAATGCATACCTTCAACTCTACCACCTTGTGCTTCATCAACTTGGCCAAGTGTAATGGGGCTCCCTTGTATCTCATTTTCGATGTTTGCATGCGGTCGATGGCAGTGTGAAAATATGACAACATGTGTGCTCTCCTAGCACAGCCCTACTGCGAAGTGTTGAGGTGGACAATTATGTTGGCTTAGTTGGTCCTGACCCAAGTTCATTGTTAGTTTTGCCAAACAAATCCCTACACTGCTAGCCCTTTCGACATAAATCCGTGGAGCACAGACTGAAGTGTCACCCGGAGCAGTATGGGGGAATGTTGGAACCAAGTTTCACACCCAAATATGAGTGTGATGTCGTTTTATACCATAAATCTATCTTTGAGCATATCGATAAGCTTTTAGGGCTTATCGATATAACTACCATTAATCATCTTCTATACCTCGATGAACATTTACGACTATCTTTCACGGACCCTGAATATGTTAATTAGCTACTTACGTGCATCAAAGAATACTCTTAACCTAGTAATTACTTAGATATGCTTAAGTGCTTAATAACTCCCAGATACAATAAGATAATCTTCACGTAAACAATTGATAGTAATTGTGTTCATGTAACAATATAAATCATGTAAAGTTGCACATTAATACATCATTATTTGATAAACCCATTATAACATAAGGCACATTCATATAAAATAGAGCGTGTAGAAAAACATAGGAGTTTTTGGAATAATCTCTAATACCGCAATTCTGCTTATAGAGTCAAGATTTCCATGTGCGCCTAGTTGCAGGGGTCCGTGCACTCAAGTGTGGACTCTACTCTAGGCCTCTCCACACACAGTTGTAGAGCCTTCCTTATACTCTAAGAATTCTACACTTTTCTTACTAAAAACCCATTACATTCATTTTTATCATCTCTTTTTAACTTTAGACATCCTAAGACACACCTATTTATACAATCCCATGGTCTGTGGACCATGGTAGATCTTCAAAAGCCAACTCAACTTATATAAATAAGGGTAAAACCATTTATGACACTTTAATTATCTACGCACTCTGTGACCATAACTTGCAGAGACTTTATATTTTATACAACAAAATTTTGGCTTTTGCCCCAAAAATGACCCTAAGGGACCTCATCGCAACAGGCCCCCAACACAAATATTGTGACTTGCCCTCGAGTCACCCTACTAGCATGGAGATCTTACTGCGAAGACCTCCCAATTGTACTTATGCCACTACCACTTCAACTGTGCTCTGCATGGCTACCTGTTTGATATGCTCCACCAGCTGCTTTGTTACCAGTCCTACACCATCCTCCTTGATTTTTTGATGTGTGCTTTGTATGCTCGCCAACTTCTCCTGAATGTTGGCGGAGATAATGTACACCTCATCCACCCAAGGCCCTAATCTAGCCTTGAGGACCACCTCTTTCTTCTGTGTTGCTTCCACCTATAGATGTAGCTCCCTCGCCTCTTGCAGTTTAGCAAGGCATTGTGCAACAACAAGGGTGTGCATCGTTGTCCTTACTTCATCGTACTATTGCTGGAGTTCGCGAGCTGCTGTATTCAAAGCTTGTAGGGTGGGATCTTCTAGAAGAGTTGTGACTACCTCCACTTCTTGCTCAAAAAGCATGGTGCAATCTACCACCATGGCATCCATTGTCACAATTCCATCCTTCACAGTGGCTTCGCACTGTTACCTGACCTATGGTGAAGTTGAAGACTGTGACTTCAACTCTAATGTTGTGATATTCAACTTCAACTCCAACTAAACTCTAGCCATTTTTGTCTTAGCATTGAGCATGCCTGCGGCCAGCTTTCTGATCTTGACCTCCAACGACGCTTCCTCTAGTATGTGCAATTTGGGGACTATTTTGCGGTCTTCTGCTACCATGGCTACAAGCTACGCATTCTATGCCTGAATTTTCTTCTGTGCCTCCAGTGCCTCTAGTTTCTCAACGAACATCTGTTTTTTGTTTAATATATACTCGCTTATAAGGCTGAGTGCATGCTACTTCCAAGCTTTAACCTCTACTATCACACCTGCTTGCACTGTGTGAAGAATATCGTTGGGGAGCATGGCTAGGTTGAGGCCAATATACTTAAGAGATAATGTATTTGAGACTTCTGCGATTTGCATTATGTGTGGTTATATCTTCCGGATCTATCGCATTTTGTTGTTTTATGCATCGACGTTTCGAACCATCCTTTGTGGTTCATCATCAGGATTTGGAGATTTGTGAAGAAGCCAGAGAAGGCTGAGGATAAATAAATAAAGGTTATGATAGGTAGTGTAAAGAGCCGACATGTTTTTGTTGAAGGTGAGGTCTTTAATTAATTTATAATTAATTTAATTTAGTTTAAACTTAAATTTAAATCTAATTATGATTTTTGTTCTAATTAATATGTTTTCATTTAAGTTAATTTTGATTTAAATAAAAAATTTATTATGATTTAATTCAGTTTAATTTATTTTGTTTTATTTAATTAAATTTAACTAAATTTAATTAATTTAATTTTAATTTTTAATTTATAATAATCTCTCTCTCTCTCTCTCTATATATTATATATATAATATTAATTTGATTAATTTAATTTAATTTTAATTTCATTTTCATTTTTATTTTTATTTTTATTATCTATAGTTAGGTTAATACATGGAAATTTATTTATTTTAACCTTAATTTTGTTTAATTTAATCTTATTTATTTTAATTAATTTAGTTATAATTTTTAATTTTAATTTTCATTTAATTTAGTTTAATTTAATTATGGTTTTAATTTAATTTATTTTAGTTTAATTTAATTAAAATTTGATAGTGAATGAGTTTAATCTTACTATAGTTTTTAAGGAGTGAAATAGGAGGATCAAGAAGCAAAGGGGTTGGGATTCGTCTAGGATGTGGCGGAATCTCCTGTTAGTGTGGGAATCCAACTATCACTTATTTTCCAACTATCATCACAATTTAGGTTATTGGGGTGTTTTCTTATTTCGATAGCTTCTCTAAATTTCATATGGTGGTAATGCTTTATTTTGGCCATAACATAGGAGTTTTTGATGCAAATGTGATGATTGGTTTTACTAGAGTGCTCAGCTAAAGCTGAGGTTTTGGAGCGATTATGGTTGATGTCAGCAACATGTTCTTGAATCCTAGTTAATATAGACCGGCCGGTTTCACCAATGTATGTCTTGCCACATGAACAAGGGCCCTAATACACCCCTTTGTGGTGTTTAGGGTCAATAGGAGCTTTTACTGATTTAAGACATCTGTTAATTGTTTTCATAGGTTTGAAAGTGGTTTTTATATTGTTCTTTCTTAAGATGTGTGAAATCTTATCAGTGGTGCCTAGAATATAGGGAAGGTGAACTTTACCAACATAATCATCCATGTGTTGTTTGTTTCTGGGATTCTCAACTTTCTTGAAAGCATTGATTCCTTGGTGTCTCTTGTATCCATTATTTTTTAAAACATCCAAGAGGTGGTTCTTTTCCCACTCAAAATTATCATAATCTGAAATACGTATCACCCTTGTGGCTAGAGTGTTTAGCACCCCAAGTTTATGAGCCGGATGATGTTGAGAGTTAGCATGTAGGCAATGTTCAATGTGTGTTTTCTTACAATAAACCTGGTGAGATATAGTGCCATCCTGGTTTATTTTGATAAGGATATCAAGAAAGGGAAGACAACCATTTTCTTCCACTTCCATCATAAACTTGATCGAACTTGACTGGCTATTAAGGTGTTCTAGGAATTTATTTAATTTTTCTTTTCCATGAGGCGAAATGACATAGGTGTCATCAACAAATCTTTTCCACAATTTAGATTTTAAGGGGGAAGACTCAATATCCTTGGTTTCAAAATGTTCCATGAACAAATTAGCAATAATGGGAGACAGGGGTGATACCATGGCCACACCACAAGTTTGTTCATATATCTCATCCTTGAAGCTAAAAAAGGTGGATTTTAGACAAATTTCCACCAATTTAGCTGTGTTAGGGTCAGTTATTTTGTGAAAAACGTCCATGGATTCACCTATAGGAATGTTGGTATAGAGAGATTTTACATCAAAGCTCACTAAGATGTCATCTTGATCTAGTTTTATATGTTTGATCTCATTAATGAAATGATTGGAATCTTTGACAAAGGAGCTAGTGTTACCCACCAAGGGTTTAAGCTTTTTAGCAAGATGTTTCATGAGGTGGTAAGTAGGGCCTCCAATCGTGTTGACAATGGGCCTAATAGGTATACCTTCTTTGTGAATTTTAGGGGCTCCATATATCCTGGCGGTGTAGCGGTTGGTTTCAATAAGATTCTTCATGTTGTGTTCATTTCTTAATTTTACTAAGTTATTAACATCCTTAGAGATCTTCTTTATGGGATTCTTTTTTAATTTGATATAACAACCACTATTGGTTAAGTGGTCTAGCATCTTCTCATTATAGTCTTTTGTGTTCATTATAACTGTCACACCCACTTTGTCCACCTTTAGGACCACAATGTCACGGTTTTGGTTTAAAGTTTTGAGAGCTAGGTATTCTTGTTTTGAGATGTTTCTTCTGGGTGGTTTAGCTTTTCTGAGGATTATGGAACAACCCTGTCTTATGATTTCTTTGATATTGTAAGGCATGTCCTTGATCCCATATTCTATACTACAAAGAATATCTTATTTGGGGATAGTGCATGGAGAAATAGCAAAATTCAAGCCTTTTTCAAGCAAACCTATAGTAATTTCATCAATATGGGTGTTTGAGAGATTTATTATACTTATCTTTTCATCATAGGATGTTTTTGTTTGACAATTTATTTTGATTTGTTGAGATTCTATTATGTCCTTACTCGTGTCAACTATCATGAGATTTAGGTCTTCATCGAGGGTCATATTAGTGTCTTCATTGGGGGTGATGTCGTAATTGTTGCTCATTATTTCATTAATTACAGTTGCTGCCATCATGGGTTTAGCACTTATACTGGAGATTTCTTGTTGTGTCGCAGTTCCTTTCTTACTACTCCTGATCCTACTGATCTCGTTGTCATGTGATGTATCGGTCCAGATCTCATTGTTCAATGAATAAGGTAGCGTTGTTTTGATTCCCCCAATTTTATCATCACCCTGATCCGATGACGCAGTGTTAGACAAATCTGGTGGCACTGTATTGATTTTCATTGTCTACCTCTAGTTTTTGTGACTAGGGTGTTTCATTTTCCACATTGTTTTGCAGTGCTTCATTCTCCAGCAGATGTGCATTCTCCAACAGATGTGCGTGTGACATGTTATGATTGACGTTGGATTCCTTATGATCTGTATTCGTGAGAACCAAATCTGTTAGCGTGAAATTGTTATTTCCGTTGTTTTCCATGTTGTTTAGCATTTGTGGTCCTTTATTCTTCAGCAGATGTGTGTTCTCCAGTGGATGTGCATTACCTTCAGCGTTGTATTTGTTGGAATGATTTGTATTCATGGGAGCCGAATATGGATCCATCTTATTGCCTTCAGACATGGACTTATGCATTGTTTCATTCACAACGTTGTGGTGTGTTTCATCCTTCGAGATCAGGGAACTAAGAAATGCTATCTACGTAGGTTCAATTTTGGAACTTGTGTGAGGCATGGAGGCTGCAGAGGGATTTGTACCCGCAC
>APFE031660976.1:100000-106947 GCA_000404065.3 Pinus taeda
GAAGTTCACCAACCCCGACTAGTTCACTATGTGAAACCATTCCACATGCTCCAACGTGGTGATGCCAAACTCTTTGTAGAAAACCATCTTTGTTCGGTGTGGAGAATGATTGTTCAGAGGTCTTTGTTTCAACCGAATGATATCCCAAGAATTTTGTACACCCCTCCACACGGGCAGGGTGCGGGGGGGACTTGTACCCCCTACGGGTGTTCGCAGGGGCCGATCCCCCCCCCTACACCAGCTGGGGGGTCCAAGTACCAGTCGTCCCTCAGCGGGGCTTTCGAGGGCAACGCCCCCGAAGCTAAAAATAGATGTAAAATTTCCTTGCAAAAGTATACTAATTTCTAGTCAATCTGGGCCGTTCATTAGGCAAATGATCTAACGGTAGAACTTATGTTTTATTTAGGTTTTTTTGCCCTAGAAGGCAACCCCTCTCTTTGTATGAGGACATTGTATTTGAGGCTGTGTAATAGATGTGTATTCTCTGAGTGAGAAGAAGAGAGGTGAGGCTATGAGAGAAAACATAGGATATTACAGTGGATCTATTGTAGGTTATGTCTCTTCATTTTGCTAGGTAATATAGAGGAAGGACTGGCTATTTGGGGTGGATGTAGCCCAAACTAGGTGAACCACGTATATCTATGTCTCTCTTGTTTTATGCGTTTTTTGTGTTTATATTTCTCCAATATTTTATGTGTTCCATTGCTATGTAATATATAATTTTCTAACAACTCGTATCAGTGCCAAAGGTCTATTTGGCTGATAAACTCATATGAAAGAAGAGTTCCTCGTTTAAGTGGGAGCAATGATGGAAGATGGTAAGTTTAGGGTTGAGAAATTTAACGGCCAAAACTTCTCGTTGTGGAAGATGTAGATGGAATATTATCTATATTAGAAATATCTATACCTACCATTGGACAGAAAAACAAAGATGCCGATGGGTATGATAGATGAAGAATGGAACCTCCTTGATAGAAAGGCACTCAGAACAGTACGGTTGTGCCTCACAGCATTGGTCGTGTTCAACAGTTCGAAGGAAACAATGACAGAGGGTTTGATTAAGGCATTGGTGGAGCTATATGAAAAACCCTCAGCCTGAAACAAGGTATTTGTTATGAAACGATTATTTAATATGAAGATTTCAGAAGGTGGATCTATTGCAGACCATTTAAATGATTTTAATACTGTTATAAGTTAGTTAAGTTCTATAGGGGTAAACTTTGATGATGAAGCTAGAGCTCTGTTATTCTTGTGCTCATTGCTAGAAAGTTGGAATGGTTTAGTAATGGCCATTAGTAACTCTGTTTCTGGATCTAGTACTTTAAAGTTTGATGATGTTGTCGGTGCTATCCTTAGCGAGGAAATGTGATGGAAAAGCTCTGGTGATACATCGGGTAATGCTTTAAGTGCATATTCTAGGGGAAGAAAAATGGAAAGGGGAAAGAGCTGAGGATATTGCAGTAAATCAAGGAAAGGAAAATCCAAGTCCAAATCGGGGGTAGTGTGCTAGAAATGCGGAAAGAAAGGACACCTAAAGTAAGACTGTAGATCTCAGAAGGGAAAAGAAGGAGATGCACAACAAGAAAGCAATCATGAAGCAAATGTGACAGGTGAGGTGTTACAAGATGCTTTGATTCTTTCTTTCGAAAATATTATTGATTCCTGGGTGGTAGATTCAGGGGCCTCTTTCCATGCCATTCCATGCCACACCTGATAAGAAATATTTTCATGACTATGTTCAAGGAGATTTTGGACAAGTCTATTTGGGTGATGATAAACCGTGTAAAATTGTTGGAATGGCTAAGGTTATTGTAAAATAGTAGAATGGAAACCAATGGCTACTAAAGGAGGTAAGGCATGTTCCAGATCTAAAGAAAAATCTTCTTTAAACAAGGCAATTATGCAGTGAAGGTTGTGTAACAACTTTCACAGATAAAGCTTGGAAGGTCACCAAAGGAGCCCTGGTAATAGCAAAAGGTGGAAAGGTTGGTACATTGTATTTATGCAATGGTATTTCTAGCTCTGTTAATGCTTTAACTTCCAAAGGAGCAGATGTAGCATTATGGCATCATAGGCTCTAACACACGAGTGAGAAGGGGATGAAGATTCTTCACTCAAGGAATTTGTTGCCGGGTTTGAAGAATGTTGATTTGGACTTTCGTGAGAATTTCATTTATGGAAAACAGAAGAGAGTCAGATTTCTTAGAGTTGGGAAAGAAAAGAGGAGTAAACAATTAGAGTTTGTGCATATAGATGTATGGGGACCTGCTCAAGTATCATATCTCGATGGCTCTCCTTATTTGTTACTTTTATTGATGATGCAACTAGAAAAAATTGGTTTTATTGTATTAAGAATAAATCTGATGTATTTGATACTTTCAAGAAATGGAAAGCTTTGGCTGAGATTGAGATAGGAAAGAAATTGAAGTGTCTCAGATGAAACAATGGAGGTGAATATTGCAGCAAAGAGTTTGATAGGTATTGTTCCGAGCATGGAATTCGTAGAGAGAAGACAGTTCCAAGAACACCACAAAAAAAAGGTGTGTCAGAAAGGATGAATAGAACAAACATGGAGAATGCAAGGTGCATGAGATTGCATGCAGGATTTCCTTTACAGTTTTGGGTACATGCTGTAGATACTATTGTTTATCTAATAAACAGAGGGCCTTCAAGTTCCTTGGATGGTGGTGTTCCAGAGGAAGCATGGATAGGTAAAGAGGTAAACGACTCCTTTTTAAAGCCTTTTGGTTGTGAGGCCTTTGTCCATACTAATAAATAAAATAGAACAAAGCTTGAGGCAAAGTCAAAGAAATGTACCTTTATTGGATATGGTTTTAATGATTTTGGTTATCGCTTATATGATTATGAAAATCGCAAAATCATTAGGAGGAGAGATGTAATATTCAATGAAAAGGTCTTGTATAAGAAATAGTTGCACGAAAAGAAACAGGAGAAAGAGAACAAGGAATACACAGTTCTTGATGAAATCACTAAAAAAGTAAACGTGTCTGAAAATAATAATAATCAACAACCACAACAACAACAACCACCACAATAGAAACAGGCACCCAAAACACCTGAAAGTGGTTTTAGAGGATCTACCAAGATAAGTATACCCCCTGAACAAGGCTGTCCTTCATTATATTATTTATTATTGATTGATTCTAGTGAACCTGAATGTTATGAAGAAGCAATGCAAGTTGGAAGAAGGAAGAAGTGGGAGCTAGCCATGGAAGAAGAGATGGACTCCTTAATGCATAACCAGACTTGGGACATAGTCAAGATGCCCACAGGTAAAACTACATTGCAGAATAAATGGGTTTACAGGCTGAAGGAAGAAGATGGAGGAAAACAGAGGTACAAAGCTAGACTTGTGGTGAAGGGGTTTGCACAAAAGAAAGGTATTGATTTTGATGAAATATTTTCTCCTATTGTTAAAATGACTTCAATCAGAACTATTTTGAGTCTAGTAGTAGTTGAAGATTTCCATCTTGAGTAGTTAGATGTAAAGAGAGCTTTTCTCCATGGGGATTTGGAGAAAGAGATATATATGCAGCAGCCACAAGGATATGAGGTGAAAGGGAAGGAGAAACTAGTGTGCAAGTTGAAGAAGATCTTGTATGGCTTAAAACAGGCTCCAAGGCAGTGGTATCTAAAATTTTACAAGTTTATGTTTGAATAAGGTTATACTAGATGTGACTCTGATCATTATGTTTATCTGAAAAAGCAAAATGATGGTAGCTATATTATATTGTTATTTTATGTATATGACATGCTTGTTATAGGGTCTAATATGCAGGAAATAAATGTGCTCAAACGAAAATTGAAAATTCATTTGCAATGAAGGATTTGGGAGCCACAAAACAAATCCTTGGTATGAGAATAACTAGAGACAAGAAAAATTGCAAATTAACATTGTCTCAGAATGAGTACATACAACAGGTTTTGAAAAGATTTAATATGCACAATGCAAAACCAGTTAGTACACCTTTTGCTAGAAATTTCAAACTTTTTAAGGAAATGTGCCCAAAGACCCAAGAAGACATGGATTATATGTCTAAAGTTCCATATGCATCAACAGTTGGAAGCTTAATGTATGCAATGGTCTGCACAATGCCTGATATTGTACATGCAGTGGGAGTTGTAAGCAGGTAGATGAACAATCCAGTAAAAGAACATTGGATGGAACTGAAATGGATTCTTAGATATTTGAAAGGTTCCACAAATCAAGCATTATGCTTTGGTGGTTCAAACATTTCTATACAGGGATATGTTGATGCAGATATGGCAGGTGACAGAGATAATAGGTGGAGCACTACAGGATATGTATTTACTGGAGTTGGAACAACTGTTAGTTGGGTTTCAAAAATCCAAAGTGTTGTTACACATTCAACAATAGAAGCAGAGTATGTTGCCTCTACAGAGGCTAGTAAAGAAATAATTTGGTTACAAAGGTTTATAGGTGAATTGTGTAAGAAGCATGATATGGGCACATTATACAGTGATAGTGTTATGAAACCAGCTCAAGAAAAGATAGAAAAGATAGATCAACGCCTTAGAATTCAGCCTCTTCGAGGGGGCAACCTCCTTTACATTACATAAATGAACAATTCTTCGATGATACAAATGAAAGACCTCCTTTCTATATATAGGAGTCTAAGGGGTCATAACATAACCAGAGCCGACATAACAATAATAATGTAAGGGCACAATAATAACAATAGTGGGCTTCTATGGGGCACAATAGTAACAATATGGGCACTACATGGGTATATCAATATAATAAGGGGGTTGTACTAATAACAATAAGGGGTTACACTAGTAGTATAGGGGCCTAACAAGGAAACGCCCCCGAAGCTAAAAATAGATGAAAAATTACCTTTCAAAATATTGTAATTTAGTCTGAGCCATTCATTAGCAGGGTGTTATGACAGTAGAAGTTATGTTTACTTTAGTGTTTTTTGCGCTAGAAGGAAATCCCTCGATTTATATGAGGGAATCGTATTGTGACTATGTCTATATACATTATGGGCGAGAAAGAGAGAGGAAATTGTGTGAGTGAAGAAGAAATTACAGAGGACTTGCTGAAGGTTTTATCTCTTCATTTTTTAGATAATATAAAGGAAGGACTGGTTGTTTCTCCTTGGACGTAGCCCAAATTGGGTGAACCATGTATATCTGTGTCTCTCTTGTTTTATGTGTTTTCTATGTTTGTGTTCCTGCAATATTTTATGTGTTCCATTGCTCTGTAATATATAATTTTCTAATAAATGGTATCAGAGCTGAAGGTCTATTTAGCTAATAAAATCACAGAAGAGAAGGGTTCGAATGGGAGCAATGGCGAAAAAATAAATAAGCTGACGAGTATGACAGACGCAGAATGGGATATTCATGACACAAAGCCACTTGAAACAATATGGTTGTGCCTGGTGGCATCAGTAGCATTTGATACTTCAAAGGAAATGATAACAAAGGGCTTAATGACGGATTTGGCCAATGAAAAACCCTCAGCCTCAAACAAGGTATTTATTAGGAAGAGTTTATTTAACAAAAGCTAGATCTGTTATTGATCATTTAAATGAATTTAATACAGTTACTAGTCAATCAAGTTCTGTAGGGGTAAATTTTGATGATGAAGTTAGGGTTCTATTATTTCTATGCTCATTGTGAGAAAGTTGAAATGGTTTATTTATGGCCATTAGTAACTCTGTCTCTAAATCTAGTAATTTAAAGTTTAATGATGTTGTCAGTGTCATCCTTAGCGAGGAAATGCAACGAAAAAGATATGATGATACATTAGGTAATTCTTTCACTGCACAGACTAGGGGAAGAGAAATGGAAAGAGGAAAGAGCACATCATATCTCAGTAAGTCAAGGAAAGGAATATCCAAGTTGATAGCGGGGATAGTGTGCTGGAAATGCGGGAATAAAGGAAACCTGAAGAAATATTGTAAGTCTCAGAAGGGAAAAAGAGAAGACACACAACAAGAAAAAAATAATGAAGTGAATGTGACAGGTGATGTGTTGCAAGATGCTTTGATTCTTTCACTGGAAAATATTATTGACGCATGGGTGGCAGATTCAAGGGCCTTATTCCATGCCACAACTTATAGGAAACATTTTCATGATTATGTTCTAGGAGATTTTGGACAGGTTCGTCTAGGTGATGATAAACTGTGTGAAATCATTGGAATGGGTAAGGTTTTTATAAAATAATAGAATGGAAACCAATGACTATTAAAGGAGGTAAGACAGTTCCAGATCTAAAGAAAAACTACTTTCATTAAGGGAGTTAGGTGGTGAAGGTCGTGTGACTACTTTTACAAATAAACTCTGGAATGTCACTAAAGGAGCCCTGTTAATAAAAAAAAAAAGAGAAAAGGTTGGTACATTATATTTATGTAATGCTATTTCTAATTTTGTTAATGTTTTAACCTCCATATGAGCAAATACAACATTATGGCATCATAGGCTCAGGCACATGAGTGAGAATGGGATATAATTTTTTCACTCGAGAAATTTGTTGCTAGGTTTGAAGCATGTCGATTTGGATTTCTATGAGAATTGTGTTTATGGAAAATAGAAGAGAGTCAGATTTCCGAGAGTTGGGAAATGAAAGAAAAGTGAAAAATTAGAGCTTGTGCTTACATATCTATGGGGACCTTCTCAAGTATCATCTCTCTATGGATCTCACTATTATGTTACTTTTACTAATGATGCAACTAGGAAAACTTGGATTTATTATATTTAGAACAAATCTGATGTATTTGATACTTTCAAGAAATGGAAAGCTTTGGATAAGAATGAGACATGAAAGAATTTGAAGTGTTTCATATAAGACAGTGGAGGATAACGTTGCAGCAAAGATTTTGATAAGTAATGTTCAAAGCATGGAATTTGCAGAGAGAATATAGTTCCAAGAACACCATAGGAAAATGGTGTGTTAG
>APFE031660976.1:111131-163840 GCA_000404065.3 Pinus taeda
AGTCGTTTACGAGAACAAAGCCCTTTATACCATAAAAATTGATCTGGTTCTAAATATGAAGATGCAATACATACCTTTTGTAACACTGAAACACCATGTAGATCAAAATATTGCTCCATCTGACTTATCCATTTTACTGGATCGTTGCCATCAAACTTCCTCATCTTGCTTTTTCTTGATTTTAGGAGTATGATCTTGAAATGACTGTAACTCTGTACTTTCAAATCTTTAAGTTTTGAAATTTCAACCTGTTGTAGCCCTCTATATCCTCTTTCCAATGCCACCAGCCTAACCCCAATTGGGTTCTCCAATGTAGAGTTATGCCAAATCTCCCACAGTGACCTGATTATAGACTAATTCAGTAGAGAAAACTTGTACGACGTGCCACGTGCCACTGTTTCAACATTTGACTCTGAAAAATATATAATTGAAAACTACAGTCTGTTCTCTTTCTGCACCTTCTTACGAAATGTCAATCCGATGCACAGAAAGAAAGTTATGACGATTTTCCCTAGGTCACCTGTTTTGAGTGTAATTCAGGAGTCTGCAAAAAGGCCAACTTCCTCAGATCATATCTCCGAAAATATCTCGCGAAATGCTCTGAAATTCGGACCCAAAGTTCAGCACGAAGTATTCTCAAATGGGTTTTTCTTGCGACTTCTGAAACGTCACAGAAAAAAAGTTATAGCGAAAATTCCACGATGACCTGTTTGGAGCAGCGAAACCCTAAAATCCAAAGCTCTGATACCAAATGTTATGGAACCAGCTCAAGAAAAGATAGAAAAGATAGATCAACGCCTTAGAATTCAGCCTCTTCGAGGGGGCAACCTCCTTTACATTACATAAATGAACAATTCTTTGTTGATTGTAACAAAATGAAAGACCTCCTTTCTATATATAGGAGTCTAAGGGGTCATAACATAACCAGAGCGACATAACAATAATAATGTAAGGGCACAATAATAATAATAGTGGGGCTTCTATGGGGCACAATAGTAACAATATGGGCACTACATGGGTACATCAATATAATAAGTGGTTTGTACTAATAATAATAAGGGGTGACACTATGGGAACTACATGGGTACATCAATATAATAAGTGGTTTGTACTAATAACAATAAGGGGTGACACTATTAGTATAGGGGCCTAACAGATAGCCAACATGCCATTCATCTTACAAAGGACTCAACATTTCATTCCATGACTAAACACAGACAACAAGTTCCATTTCATACGATCAGTGTTGGAAGATGGAGAGTTGAAGCTACAAAAGATACGCACTAGCCAGAATCCTGCAGATATGCTAACAAAAGTTGTAACCAGGGAGAAACTGAGAATATGCTCAGCTTCAATTGGTCTTCAAGGATGATGATGAAGATGAGAAATAGCCAGGTCCAAGGAAGAATCATTGTCTAGCAAATGAAGCAGTGATGGAGTTGCTACATTCATTCTCCAAGTGGGAGATCGTTGGTTCTGGAGCATGATTGTTCAGAGGTTTTTATTTTCAGCCGGATGTATACCCAAGGAAGTTTGTACACCCCCCATGTGGGGGGGTGCGGGGGGACTTGTGCCCCCCATGAGGGTTTGGGGGGGCTGATCCACCCTGGCTAGGAGGTCCGGGGACCAACGGTCCGAAGCTAAAAATAGATGTAAAATTTCCTTGTAAAAGTATAGTAATTTCTAGTCAATCTGGGTCGTTCATTAGGCAGATGATTTGACGCTAGAACTTATGTTTAGTTTATGGATTTTTTCCCTAGAAGGAAACCTCTCTCTTTGTACGAGGGCATTGTATTTGAGGTTGTGCAATAGATGTGTATTTTCCGAGTGAGAAGCAGAGAGGTGAGACTGTGAGAGAAAACAAAGGATATTACAGTGGATCTGTTGTAGGTTGTGTCTCTTCATTTTGCTGGGTAGTAGAAAGGAAGGACTGGCTGTTCAAGGTGGACATAGCCCAAACTAGGTGAACCACATATATCTGTGTCTCTCTTGTTTTATGTGTTTTATGTGTTTATATATCTGCAATATTTTATGTGTTCCATTGCTCCGTAATATATAATTCTCTAACACTCTTCATGTAGTTGTCTGTAACAAGGTGAGGGAACCGCTCATGATCCACCAAATCCCAATCCTCTAGCTTCAAATGTTGTAGTAGGGGTGTGCTCAAGAGGAATTATCCTGCGTCTGGGTCCTTAGGGACCTTCACTTTTCCCTTGCATGGAGGGATATACTCCAACAACTTAGATATAGGATCCACCCCTTTAGTGTCTGTATCCTTCGTGCCCTCTTTAGCCTCCAAATCCACCACTTTCCCCTTATCTTTTGGGCTTGGCTTTTCCTTCCTCTGTGCCTATGTAGCACATGCTTCCTTTGTGACTCATACACTGGCACTGGCTTCTTTTGATTTTCTTTCTTCGGCTTGGGGACCTCTCTCACTAGAGTAGGCTTTAGCGTAGTAAATCTCAGTGCTGTAGACACTGTAGCTAGAACCTCCATGCTCATCACCTCCGAGGCAGCTCCCTCAGAAGAGATAGTTCATCTAGTGCTAGTAGTTTCTCCTGATCCAGACATTATGCTAAGAATGAAGCGTTGGGTATACTTGGGTAACTTCTTGAATACAGAACTAACGACCAAATCAACGTAAACCTAAGGATTCATATATAATCGGTAGCTCAACACAAAAATTATAAGAGTGCAAAGTGTTTTCCACTAGATGGTCAAGCATAATTTATAGGAAAATTCAAATTCAAATTCGACTGTTCCACCAAAAATTCATCCATAAATGCTGAATCGCTAACATATTTTCCAAGATTGCAATCTTAAATTTAGCCTTAAATGCCTTAAATGTCGCCATCCCTCTCCTCTTAACCATCTCTTAGCAGTCAAATCATGAACATTGACTTTAACAGTTACTTTCTAGTTGTTCTGCATGGTCTCTCCCCCTATAACGCATCTCCCTTCATGCTTCTTTTGGTATTGTGACACTAGCTTGTTTCGCATAGACCCCCTATCGTGCAGCTCTACAAACCAAGCAATGTAGTTTATAATCTCACGCCTCCTTCTAGTTGCGCAGAGCGCTAAGACTATGCTACCATCATGTAGTCATTGGGTCGGATCCCTGGTGTATGGCTTCAATCAACTTCCATTTACCCTTCAAAGAAATGGATCTCCATTCAACTTCACCAGTTGAACTGCTCCACCATCTATAATTTGTTTGACAACATATGGTCCTAGCCAATGCATCTGAAATTTTCCTAGAAACTTATCAAACTTACAATCATATAATAAAATCAAATCATTTACCTTGGAGGTGCGTAGTTTGATATGCCAATTGTGCCAAGATTTTTCACATTCCTTCCAAACCTGCTGATGGAATCCAACAAAACACCTATCTTCCTTGAGCTTTGTCAGCTGCACAAGCCTCTCTTCTAAAGCTCTGAGGTCTACCATTCTTGTGAAAACCGCTATGCATAGACTAGGCACAATATACTCCATAGGCATTACAGCCCCTATGCCATAGACCATCCTAAAAGGTGTCTGACTAGTAAGCGTTTTACAAGTAATTCTATAAGCCCATAACACCATTGGTATGCACACATCCCAATCATTTTGTTGCATGTTGCACACCCTTTTCAGTGCATTCTCCAATATCTTATTAAAATCCTCAACTATTCCATTGGCTTGAGGATGATATGCGTACTTTTCTGATGATAAAGTTTGTGCTCTTCTATTAGTGTGTTGATTGTTTAATGGAGACAATGCGTACCGCAATCACTCATCAAAATATTTGGCCAACCAAACCTGGTCAACACATATTCAAACAAGAATTTCACTGTTGTTGCCCCTGTATAGTCCGCCACAGGCTGTGTCTCCGCTCACTGGGTGAAGTATTCGGTCACAGTGATGATATACCATGCACATGTCTTCTTTCTTGGAGGCTGAATTGGCCCTACACAATCAACTGCCCACTTCTCAAATGGTTGCAATGACACTTGTGGATTCATGGGCACCTCATCCCTCTGCGATGGCGTGCCTATTTTATGACATGCATCGCATGCCCTACAATATGTGCTCGAAAGATTTTGCAACGTCGGTGACCACAACCCAACGTGTGAAATTTTCTACGTTGTCACTTTACTAGCATAATGGCCTCCCGCAGTTCCTCCATGAGCTTCAGCGAGAATACTATTTAATTCAAAATCAGGCACAGTGTCATAGTATTTCATCCAACCCCATCTTGTACAAATGCCCTGTAATAACTAAAAAGCGTATCACGCACACTACCAATTCTTTCTTTTGTTGACTCATGTATCCCTCTGGCACCATTCTTGTAGTCAGGAAGTGGATAATTTCTGCAAAAATATTATCCACTACACTCACTGTGAAAAGCTGCAGTCCCTCCTCCAAATTGGTGGGCTCCTCTCCTATTTCAATGCAGGACATATGATCTAGCCCTGCATTCAACCTTCCTAGCTTCACAATCACCTCGAAATCATACTCTTGAAACAACAACAACCATCTACATATTGTCACCCCCAACACAGGCTTATTAACGAGGTATTTCAATGTAGAATGGTCTGTGTACTTCTTGAAATTCCCACATAGAAGGTAATGTTGGAACTTCTAGAGCACGTATACCATAGCCAACCCTTCACGCTCTATTATCAAATAATTCTTTTTAGCCTTAGACAACTTCCTACTCGCAAACGCTATAGGGTGATCCAATTCTCCTGCATCGACCTGTGTCAACACTACTCCCAGCACAATACATGACACATCCACATGCACATGAAATTCGTTCTTCCAATCTGGGAAGACTAGGATCGGAGTGGTGACTATTTTTTCCTTTAATACATCTAGACTCTGCTGACCATCTTCGCTCCAACACAATGTAGCGTCCTTTTTCAGTAGCTTTTCTATAGGTGTGGTAATCTGAGCATAAGTTTTAATGAACTTCCATAATACCCAGTATGACCCAGTGTTGCACTCAGCTATTTAACACTCCTTCATCCCTCCAAATTGATTATAACTACAATCTTAGCAAGGTCCACCATTAATCCTTGCCTACATACCACATGACCCAAAAAAAATTCCAAAGGGGATACAAAATAAGTATTTTTTCAAGTTTAGCACAATCTGATACCTTCGACATTATGGAGTACTAAAGAAGGTATGTTTTGATGGTTATTTCAGTATCTTTTCATTAGAACTTACAAGCCGTTTTGCATCATGAACTTAGAAAATGATAAAGAATTGTAATAAAACATGTGAGATTAATATGCAAGACGAGAACGCTAACAATTTTTGTTTCCTTATGCAGGAAGGAGAAAAAATGAAAAGTTGTCATTCTAAAGGAAAAGACAAAGACGGGTTAATTGCTATCGCTTCGACGGGACACCGCATGAAAACCAAATCAAAACAGATCAGCCCAAGAAAGGAAGTGGAGATATCAACTCGGCACAAAAAAAAGAAGAAATGACTGAGGGTTAACAGTTCTGCGAATCGCTCAGGATCCTTGATCTTGAGGGATCACTGTTTCATCTATTTCTGCATTTAGATATCTCCGTCATCACCCTTATATAAGGGGCAACACTATTAGCTAAGGAGAGATTATTATGCCTTTATGTAATTTCTTTCAAAGATCAAAACTTTGATCATCATCTCTTGTTAAGAACTGCTCTACTGTAATTTTACTTGATGCATTAATACAAACTTGGTTACTATTTCATCTTTGAATCTAGAATAACTTCAAGTAGCGTACTCCTGGAGGCTAAGGGCCCAGCCCTGGAGGACACTTGCTCTTGTACCATTACACGTGGTTTTTGCGTGGTTTGCTTATCGACGTGATCTGGTAATCTGATGTGTTTTATAAAGTTTACATCACCTGCTCTATTGTGTTTAATCCATTAAGGTTTCTGAAGATAAAATTATTGTATTGACGTTGCATCATATTACGGTTCTTTTAGATGTTGATATAATACGGTTAGTTTCTACAGAATATTGTTGATGTTCCATTACAGAGCTTTTGTGTTATGCGCTTATTCCTTAACATTACAGAATTCATCTTGGAAGTTCTGTTCTTTTTTATTGTTGGATTCTTGAATACTGTTGTTCTACCTTGAAATGCAAACATGTTCCTTCTAACCGAGGTGATAACCGAATCAGATTACTATTTGAGTACGTTGTCTATATATGGTCTTGAGTGTTGTTCCATAATGTATGAGTAATCAATGTTGTTCCATTTGTGTGTACATCTTTAAGAGTGAAGGATTGATGTTTGGTTATGATTAATGCAATTGATTTGATAGACTAAGATGTTACGACTTGTTAGACTTAGTTGTTGTTCTATTTCTTGACTGCTGTTCTATTTCCGAATTGTTGTTCCATTTTAGACTTGCTGTTCCATTTTAGGTTTGCCGTTCCATTTTAGGGTTGTTGTTCCATTTCATTGCTGTTCGATTTCTTTTCCGTTCCATTTCTTATCTGCCATTCCATTTCTTGTTATTAGTGGGAAGAACGATCTCAGGCTGTAGTGAGCATTGGCATCTACTGTCCGGCTCCCAGACCCGTGATCTGTTCTCTGATTTCCTTTCCCATTAGTTTCTAAAGGGATGGGTTATTGCTACCGAACCCTTAAATGATAAATTGCTTAATGTTCTGAACGTGTGATTTAGTCTTTTGAAGTAGTTAAGATGTAAACAAGCATCCATTTACTCTTGTATTTTCAAACACTCTGCTACCAGCATTACTCTGGCAGATGATAGCCTCAGACTGGGACACTCTTTGAAATAGAAAAACATTCCCGGATTGACATATTAGTGTGAGGTAACTAGAGCTGAAAGAGACCCTTTTTATAGCTCCACATTTTGGCGTCGTTGCCAGGGAAAGAGTGTAGCCATTTGTCCTTTTTCTTAGAGTAGTGTACGATCCTGCTAGGGAAGAATTGGGCTTTGAAAATGGAAGGTAAGAACCTACGTGTGGAGCATGTAAAAGCCCTGCTCCTCTACCCGCTTTCATGCAGATTTGCTGATGTTTGTGTAAGTAGGATTTAGTAGTTAATTTGAGTGCATGACTAAGCAGAAAAAGCCAGAAAAAAATTCCAAACCTTTACCCAAGCCAGAAAAAGCTAAGGGGCCGGTGACCCTTGGCTGATCAACCTTCATAGACGAAATCTACAAGAAAGCCAAATCTCAGCCCTCAGTAGGACCCAGGAAAGTTATTTCTAAATAGCCTACTAGTTCCCTTCAGGCCACAGGTTCACCATATGTAGCCTTTGTTGAGGTGCATAGTCAAACTGAAGAGCAGGACTTTCAAGAAATTGAAAATTCTACTCCATAACTATTGTAAGAAGGGAATTTCAATAATCTTTGTGAAGGAGGAGGAGAGACAGGGGAAACCAACCAACCGAGATCTCCTATTGCGACAACTCAACCATTGAATAGCCCAGACAAAGGAAGTGCTGCAAAAATCATCGTTGAAGAAACCCAATCTCCTCAGACAATAGTCCCAGATAGAGGAAGTGCTATTAAAACTATTCCTATTAAAGCCATTCCCTTTCAACCTAGGAATACCCTCCTAGATATCCGAGAAGGTTATTGGCATATATTCGACCCAATGGCTCAAAACCAGCCAAACATCCAAACCTCTACATTACAATACCCCATAGTGGATTCTGTAGCAAATGCGCCTATGAAAGCAATCTCTCTTCAACATATCCCTACATTCCATGGGCTTACATCAGAAGACCCGAATGCATTTTTATTTGAATTTGATGTACTGTGCAAGGGATATGATTACACCACCGACCCCCAGAAACTGAAACTATTTCCCTCTACGCTAAAAGGGGCTGCTTTAAGATGGTTTATAGGATTAGGTGGTGGGGTTATAAATAACTGGGAGCAAATGAAGGAATCCTTTCTAAAAAAATATCAGGACTATTACAGGCCTAGAGAACTAAAGCATCAAATATTCCAGATGGTAGCTAGACTAAATGAAACATTAGAGGAGTATGTGGAACGTTTCCAGTATAATCTACAAAGATCTCCCTATGCATCATTTCCTTTACCTGATAACATGTTGAAAAAAACATTAATAAGGGGCATGAAGGAACAATGGATCGAAACATTAAACATCATGGGAAAAGGAGATATTTATCAACAAAGTTTTGCTGACATTATTGATTTATGTATCATGAGCTCGAGAGGCAGCACAAGAGTAAAACCGGCAGAACATGATTTATTTGTAAGAGATAATAAATCTCGTCAGAAGGAGTAAGGCGTGTGGAAATTGGAAATTTATTGGAAAATTTTAAAAGTGATATACTAGGGACACTAACTACACAACTGGATATTTTGCAGGCCAAGCAGAAGCAAATGAAGGCATAACAAAATTTGGCAATCTTCTGTCCCAGATGTAGGAAGAAGCATAGCCATAAGGAGTGTCCACTGGATGCAGTCCAAACATGCGCCATATGTACAAAAGATCACCCTACGGAAAGTTGTCCCTCACTTCTTGGACTGAAAGCAATAAATAAGGAAGCAGAAGAAGAGACAGAATCAGTGTATTTGCTCAACCAGCACGCGTCAGTGGCAGCTGCGACAATCTGGTACAATTCCAGACCCAACTTCTTCTTTTCAGACTCCGCAGTATAACATGTGGCAAAGTCAATTCCAACCCCCATTTCCAAACTGGTCACCACAGTTGTTTCCTTCCTCAAACCCGTGGCTGAATCAGGCAAGACAATCTGGTGGCTGAACCTTCCTTATACCCCACCATATTGGAAAAACAACCCATAGCCACCATAATGGACTCCCCCTACTTCACAAAGGTTAGCTTGGCAGACAAACTGGTAGAGACCAATGCATCAGCCAGTAGGAACTATTCCCCTACCTCAACCTACACTGCCAACCTTACAACAAAATCCCTAGTCTAATCTGAGACCGCAACTCCCAGCCCAACCCAACCCCAATCCAAATAACAGACCGGTCCAATCTCCCCAAATCATAGAAACACCAGAAGTAGGAGCCGATCTGAGGGAGTGTAATGATCTTCAGTTAAGATCTGGGCATATTATTCAAACCAAGGGAGATAAGACAGTTCAGGTTGAAGATCAGTTACCCAGAGAACATCTGTCACAAGAAGAGGATGTGAATAAACAACAAACTCATAATCAAGCAACCACATCCTCTCCCCCATTCCCAGAACGATTAGTCATACCTCGACCTATACAACATCCCGATTTTGACATTCTGGGAGAGTTACAAAATTTGTACATAAAAATTCCATTCCTCCAAGCCATTCAAGACATCCCGATATATGGAAAAACTATCAAAGAATTGTGCATAAAGAGACCAAGGAGGAATATAACAAATAATCCAACAGTCCAAGTAGTCAACACTCTATTTGACTTATTATTAGGAAAAGAAACACCCATTAAATACGAAGACCCAGGAAACCCAATAGTAACTGTCCAAATTTATGGTCAGACCTTGTCCAATGCCTTAGTTGATCTTGGAGCTGCAATCAATATCTTAACAACCACTACTTGCGAAAAGCTAGGCATTACATCTGTAGAACCCACCTCTACCTTGTTAGAATTGGCTGACCGGTCTGTGGTTAGGCCAGAGGGCATACTAAGTGATTTCATGGTCTTTATTGACTCCTGGGAAAATCCAAGTGATTTTCTGATAATAAATCCCAAAACCCGACTTGATGGACATCCATTGATTTTAGGAAGACCTTGGCTCGCCACTGCCGATACCTATATTGGTTGACAGTAAGGAAATATGATCATAACCAGGGGAACAAATATCAATAACTTAGTTCTATATCCCCCAGCACAGCCAAGTGTCACAATAGTCAAAACTAATAGGCACCCTATATCATAACTTACTGATAACATTAGATCTCCATTAACTATACAAGAAGCACTTGATTTCAAAGACCAAATAGAGGACGATGCCATTGATAATTTCATTAGTCAAACTGAACTCACATCTCGCACACATTGTCATATGATAAAAGCAGCATTTGATAATGAATTAGAAGAAGATCTTTTGAAAGATACACATGATCATACAATCCCTGTCACCTCTGTTGCAAATAGTAAAATTGTGGAAATTGAACCGGAAAAAACCTTAAAAATTAATGCCAACCTCACATTCAAACAAGAAATGAAGCTCATCCATGTGTTAAGGAAATATAAAGAAGCATTTGCATGGGACTACCCTGATATGAAAGGAATTGACCCCCTGTTATGTACACACCACATTTACATAGAAAAAGATGCGAGACCTGTTCGACAGCCTCAGAGAAGACTAAATCCTCATCTAAAAGATGTGGTAAAAGCTGAACTTCAAAAACCTTTAGATGTTAATTTTATCTACCCTATCTCTGATAGTAAATGGGTCTCCCCGCTTGTGGTGGTACCAAAAAAGAATGGGAAATGGAGAATCTATGTGGACTAGAGGGAGCTAAATAAAGCAACACAAAAATACCACTTCCCTCTCCCATTCATCGACCAAGTACTAGACACTTTGGTAGAAAAGAAATTTTTTTCTTTCCTCCATGGCTTCAGTGGGTACAATCAAATACAAATTGTCCCTGAAGACCAAGACAAAACTACTTTTACTTGTCCTTGGGGAACATTTCCCTACTGAGTTTTACCTTTTGGCTTATGCAATGCTCCTGCCACATTCCAAAGGGCTATCCTTAGCATTTTTGCAGACTTAATAAATGAAGGACTTGAAGTATATATGGATGACTTTACACCATACAGAGATGATTTCGATCCAGCACTGGATACACTAGCAAAGGTCCTACAACGCTGCATTGCTACAAAGATTTGTTTAAGCCATGAAAAATGTTGTATGATGATGACAGAAGGACTTATCCTAGGACACTATATTTCAGCAGCTGGCATTTAGGTAGACCCAACCAAAATCCAAATACTTTTGCTTATTCCTACTCCCATCACTCAAACAGAGGTATGTAGTTTTCTTGGATTTTTTGGTTATTACAGGAGGTTTAGAACATTATTCACGTATTGCTACACCTTTGTATGAACTAACTAGCAACGTTTATTTTCTTTGGACAAAAAAAATGTGAACGTGATTTCAAGGATCTAAAGAAGCTCATATCCATAGCCCCAGTCCTTCGAGGACCAAATTGGGATTTTCCATTCCAAATATCATCTGATGCCTCAGATACAGACATTCGAGTGGTCCTTGGGCAGGAAGAGGACATAAAACCATATGCAATTTATTATATTAGCAAAAATTTATCCCCTGTTGAATTAAAATACACTGTTACTGAAAAATAATTTCTAGCTGTAATACATGCTGTCAATAAGTTCAGACATTACATTACTGGATATCATGTTATCTTGTACACAGATCATTCTGCCATAAAATATTTAGCAAATAAGCCTATCACAAATGGCAAATAAGTAGATGGCTGATTTTATTGCAGGAATTTGATATTACAATCAAGGATTGACCTGGAAAAGAAAATCCTGTAGTTGAATTTCTCTCAAGAATGCCAAAGCCAGTTGATGCAGCAGCAGTTGAAGATCAATTTCCGAACAAGCATCTGTTTTCTGTGGCTGTTCAAACACCTTGGTATGCTGATGTTGCCAATTACCTAGCAGTAGGTAAACTACGAAAACATCTAACCCCTAATGAGCGAAAACAGATTATTCAGCGAAGTACTAGATTTTCTTGGATTGGGGGCTATTTTTTTCACACAAGGGCAGACATGCATATCAGGTGATGCGTTCGAGAGGATGAAATCTTTGATATTTTGAAAGCCTGCCATGATGGACCATGTGGTGGACATTTCGTTGATTGCAGAACTGGACTTAAAGTGCTACAAACATGGTATTATTAGCCCACGATTTTCAAAGATGCAAAGAAAATTTTCCAAGGCTGTGACAGTTGCCAGAGAGCAGGACATCCTAGTCAGTCTGATGAGATGCCTCTGAAGCCACCACTAGTCATCGAACCATTCGAGCGATGGGCTCTTGATTTCATTGAACCAATCAACCCATCATCAAACCAGAAAACATATATTTTTATGGCAACAGAATATGTCACCAAGTGGGTTGAAGTAGAGGCATTGCCAAGAGCTACAGAGTACTCTGTCATACAGTTCCTGTTCCATCTATTTTTACGTTATGGCCTTCCAAGAGAGATAATTATAGACGGTGGACCACATTTTACTGGAAATAGAATAGCTACAACACTCAACAACTATCATGTCCAGCATAAAATCACTACTCCATACCACACACAGGAAAATGGGCAGGTAGAAAGCATTAATAAAATAATAGAAACAATCCTAACAAAAATTGTTGCATCACATAGACGTGATTGGGCTGCCAGACTACCTGAAGCACTGTGGGCTTACAGAACAACATGGATGATTACCACTAGTTACTCACCTTATCAACTAGTGTTTGGAAAACAACCCATTTTTCCCATAGAATTTGAAATCCAAACATTATGGAGAACACAGGGAGTTGGCTTAGACCTAACTGAGGCACAGATTAATCGACTACAGCAGATCAATGAGCTGGACGAAATTAGGCTCTCTGCACTTCAAAACACTGCTCTGATCCAGCAGCAGAGAGCTAAATGGCATGATTCTCTCATTAAAAATAGTCTTCCATGAAGGAGACTGGGCTCTTTTGTATGACTCCAGGTTTCAAGACTTCCCCGGGAAACTCCAGACTCGTTGGTTGGGACCATATGAAATCCAGAAGGTACATGACAATGGTACCCTTACTCTAATCACTATTGATGGTTCTGGATATGCCTTCAAGGCAAATGGCCATTGAGTTCGTCTCTATCGCAAACCACTCACTCGGGAGTCGTTCTGCCAGCAGCTACGTCAAGATTCAGATATGGAGATTTTGGGGGAGGAAGAGAAGTCTTCCTCACCTATAATTCATTAAGGAATTTACTTCTCTTTACAGTTTGTACATAATTTCTTTTCTTGAATTACTTTTGTACATATCTTTGAAAGAATGTTTTGCTGTTACGATTTCTGCTGTTCCTTTTCCAAAAGAACAACATTTTTCTGATTTCTGCTGCTCCTTTTCCAAAGGAACAACATTTTTTATTTTTGTTGTTCCTTTTCCAAATGAACAACATTTGTGTGTTTTTGTTGTTCCTTTTTCCAAAGGAATAGCATTTTTTATTTCTTCCATTCCTTTTCCAAAGGAACGACATCTGTGTATTTTTTTTGTTCCTTTTCCAAAGGAACAACATTTTCGATTTTTGTTGTTCCTTTTCCAAAGGAACGACATTTCTGTGTGTTTTGTTGTTCCTTTTCCAAAGGAACAACATTTTCGATTTCTACTGTTCCTTTTCCAAAGGAAGGGCATTTCTGTGTGTTTTGTTGTTCCTTTTCGAAAGGAAGAGCATTTTCGATTTCTGTTGTTCCTTTTTCCAAAGGAACGACATTTCTATGTGTTTTGTTGTTCCTTTTCCAAAGGAATAGCATTTTCGATTTCTATTGTTCCTTTTCCAAAGGAACAACATTTTCGATATCTGTTGTTCCTTTTCTGAAAGAACGGCATTTGTATGTTTTTGTTGTTCCTTTTCCAAAGGAACAACATTTTTTATCTCGATTGTTCCTTTTCCAAAGGAATGACATTTGCTTGTTTTGTTGTTCCTTTTCCAAAGGAACAACGTTTTTCATTTCTATTGTTCCTTTTTCAAAGGAACAACATTTGTTGGTTTTGCTGTTCCTTTTCCAAAGGAACAACATTTTTTATTGTTGTTGTTCCTTTTCTAAAGGAACAACATTTTTATGTGTTTTGTTGTTCCTTTTCCAAAGGAACAGTATTTTTGACGTTTGTTGTTCCTTTTCCAAAGGAACGGCATTGGTGTGTTTTGTTGTTCCTTTTTGAAAGGAACAACATTTGTGATTCTTGTTGTTCCTTTTCCAAAGGAACGATACCTGTTTGTGCTACTGTTCCTGTTCCAAAGGAACAAAATTTGTGGACTTTTGTTGTTCCCTTTCTCAAAAGTAACACCTCTTGTATGCTTTTGCTCTCCCTGTGAAACAGCTTGTTCCTTTTGCTGTTCTAAATTGAGGATGCTTATTATTCCTATTCTTTCAAGTCTTTTGGAATATAGCTAAGCACTTATGTAATTGAAACAAAATCACAACATACTGAAATCAATCAATCATAAATCGCTATCTTTATAAGAAATTTCCCTGAATTGGTAAAAGGACAGAAGGAAGGACATGCTTATTCATCATCTTTTGTTGTCATTGTTCTACTAATTCTGCTGTCATTGGTTATCTATATCATGTTGGTCCCTTTTAATCCTCTTTGATTATTACATAGGAATAAGAGCAAAGGGTTTATATCTTCCTATTGGGATGTTAAGACTTCTTCCACCATTCCTACTCTTAAGGAGTGTGGAACCACCCTTTGTGTATAAATAGGGAAGGCACTTCATGAAAAAGAAAGAAAAAAAAGAGAAAACATGACTTATAAATTGTCAAATGCAGGATAGGGAGTCTCATTAAGATCTGACCTACCATGATCATGAGGACGAAAGCAAAGTGGCATTCCCACTATGGCCACCACACCAGGGATATGGTTCAAAAGGTATATCAAATAAATAACCCTTGGAATAGGAGGTCTCATCACGAGCCGGCCTACCCACTATTCGCTCCATCCTCGTGAATGGCATTATGGCTAACTGGTCACAAAGCCAGCATAATGGCCTACATTTTGACATTACACAACGTTCCCTAAGCATACACAAAGGATCATGGTTCCATGGGTGAAATAAACAACTCTGCCAAGGTTATGGACACATGTCGGCAGCAGAGCACTGTTAATGGTATTGAAGTCACATTATTTACACCAATAGGTAAGTTATTAGCACCCTTCTCTTTCTTATGCTGTGGTAATCAATTATATGTTATTTCCCCAACCATATAACGCATGAATATATATTATCACCAATCATGACAGAACAATTGACAATGACCGCATGAGACTCTCTATTTACAACAAATGTCTTATCCCCAACCTTGCATCATATCACCATAGTCTCTTACGTATTAAGCGACGCAACTCTACACCTCAATTTTAGTAATATGCTGCTTTTGTAAACATGGCATATTGCCATACGTTGTTCCTTAAAGACTTTGCTACAGAGTGGGTGCTGCTCCTTTATTTGACGGCTGGGAAAGCCCATCACATTGCGGGGGGGGAGGTTAACCTCATCATTCCCTGGATTACGTGTCAGCTCACTATTCGGGAAGTTGTGTACTGGGGTATAACACAGCCCAACGATATACTATTTCTTTTTATTTTTTGTTTTTTCTGCATGACTTGTTGTTCAAAGCCATTTCCACTGTATACTCTAAAGCATTATAGTTTGACCGAGTCTTGCATCCGTCAGCTTCTCTGTGTTTCAACAGCATGAACAACTATCGTTCCTTTGAGAGTTTACAGTGAAACCATGGGAGGAAGATCAATTCATAGAGAACCAAAAGTGTTAACAGTCTCTGCTGCTGCCCGAGGAATCCTGGCAAGAGTAGGGTGGCTGACCTATCTTAACCACTTGCAGGAGTCTAACGAGATAGTGGCAATTGAATTCTTGCAGAACTTGTAAGAGGACCACTCCACAGTGGGGGGGAGACACATAGCAGTCACCCACAACATAATCGCAGAAGTTTCGGGACTACTAGCCACTAGACCAGTATGGATGTTAAAAAAGGAGAGATTGTAGAAGATTATAGAAATCTTCAAGGACGAGGGATAGAGCTTGACAATTCGAGGAAAGGGGGTTCTGTCAACAGCACTAGGAGAGCCGTGGGTAGAATTACCAAAGACCATCCAAAGCTACATCACTTGTGAGGGCAGAAAAGACGTGGTAAGACCACGACATCTTAAACTCTTAGCTGTACCAAAACAAAAATGCTCTGTAAATTTACCTGCATTGTTGAATTCATTACTCCATGACATTTCCACGGAGCATGAAAAAGGCACAGCATGTAGAGTCAGTTGTTAGTCATCATGGGTTCATTCGGTTGATAGTCAGCCATAGCCTCATCCAGCAGCAGAGTAGCTCAGAAGAGCTAATTGCCATTATAAATGGGGCATTGGCCACACCATCCCCAAAACGGAAACATGTCGCTAGCACACCTGAACGTCCAGCAAAACGGAAACATGTCACCAACACACCCGAGTGTCCAAAAAAATGTAAGAAATTGGCAAAGCGTAAATAGGCCACCAGTGCACCCAAGCAACCAGAAAAGCGCAGGAAATCAGTCCGGCTAGAACGGCTACAAGGGGGGCTAGAGAAGCCCCAAGAAAGCACCAGCCAGCTGGTAGAAATAGAAGATGAGCAATCCCCACAGCCAGAAAAGGAAGACAATGAGAAAAAAAATGCAGGAAGAAGAGGCAGACCAATCTGCAGAAGAAAAGGAAGAGGAGGCAAAGAAATTTGCAGAAGAAGAAGAAGAAGAAGAGGCAGAGCAATCTGCAGAAGAAGAAGAAGAAAAAGAGGAAGAAGATGAGCAATCTGAGGAAGAAGGAGACAAAAAAGAAGAAGCTGAGCAATCTAAGCAGGAGGAGGAAATGGAATAGTAGGAAGGCAGCCCATTATAGGACCCATTAGGAGAAGATGAATTGGCCAAAGTTTTGGCCAATATGGGTGAATATGGCCAACCTTTCAGTCGATCACACCTCCATGCCGGAGAGAAACCCCAAGAGAAAAATGCACCCGAGGAATCACATGCAAAAGAGGTAGAAGAAGAAAATTTGTCTGTTCATGATGAAAAGATGACAAGAGATGTTGAACAGGAACAATTCTTTCCTAACTAGAAGGCACCAAAAGAAATTCCGGAGGAAATAAGGGCAGAAAAAGAAGTCACGCAAGAAATAATAGAACCAATTAGGGTTCTTGCCCCAGAACATCCAGAGCAGAGCAGTGAAGAAACACCCGAGGAAGAAAATCAGGAAACTAGCCACAGTCCAGGCCGCAGTGAACAGCCTATTGTTCCTTCTGAGGAAATGGAAGAAATAAGGGAATTGCGAACGGAACAGTAGAGATTATTGAACATAATAGTCTAGCTCCACCAGGAGATTAGGATTCTAAAGGCAAGGGAAAGGGTAAAAGGGACTTCAAGAAGGAAAAAGGTGGTCACTCCAGCAAAACCCCTCAAGGGCAAGGGGCAAAGGACTAGAATCCATCCTGTTGTTCAAAACCCCGTCAAAAGCCAAGCTGATGTTCCAAATGATGCTGAGAAACAGACCGTTGTTCCAATTCAAATGGAACAAAAATGGATTGATGTTCGTGTTAAAATAGAAATGGATGAAATGTTGACCCGTGATAAGGAAATTCAAATAGATGCACTACTTTCAGGAGTAATAAGGGTTATGAACTCAAAGCAGCGCAATAGGAAAGTTTAGGTAAAGCTCCCAGCCTCCACTGCTTCATGGAAAAGGGATCAAAAAACAGTAACCCTACAAAAGGGTTTGAAGCAAGCTCAGTAAGAAGTAGAAAAGCTTAGAGAGCAAACAGTCCCCCAAGAAAAATATGAAGAGCTACAGCAGCAGCTAAGGAATGTCAATCTATCCAGGCCTTTGAATGGTGGCGAAAGGAACAAGAGAAAGTCACGAAGATAACTCGTAGGTTAGATGTAGTTATCAAACCGATGGATACCTTGTGTTCTTTATACAATGACGTCCTAGCATGTAGAGCCCCTGCTAAGAACTATGCCTTGTTTTTAATGGAAAGATATTTACAATTGAAAATAAAGGTTGTTAAAGCAGGTGCTCCCATACAAGTGCTCCCATACAAATTAACACCATAAATGATTTCATAAACTGCTGTAAGCACTACAGGGTAAAAGCTCAGAGACTACTGTGTAAATTTTATTTACATAACCTTGTACTGGAACAGGAGACCGAGCTGAACCCTGGCTCTTTTGTTGGGGACATTCAATTACAGGCATTTATTTCATTTGCAGTTAATCAAATTAAATGGCTCAAAGCCTATAATTCTTTCCAAAGACAAGAAAATGGATTAGATTTATGGATAAGAGCTGAGCCTAGGGATCTAGTACAATTATGGAGGAAACATAGAATCCTCATGAAGACTCCAGGAGTGATTGAAGCATTAGGACCCATGCATGAGGAAATCATTAGGCAGGGATTAGAATACTTTTCCTCTATCAAAGACCCTGCCATTGACGCAACTAAATTCCGATATCGAATATCTAATCTGAATATCCAGCTCAGAGAACCACTTAAGTATGAGAATTTTAAACTAGCTACCAACCGCTTGCCCCTCTATGGCGAAATTGTTTTGAGGGCAGGGCCATCCTGGTTAGGATATAGGTTCCGGAGTCCAATTATTTGACATCCTGCTCCCGGATACCAAGCCCTGTATGAGATGCCTCAGGGTCAGACAGGCCATTTCTTTGACCACCTAGTTACGCATCATGGTTGTAGGCCTTCACATGAGATTCCATATCCAGCCTACTCACTCACTGCCTTACACATCAACTACAATGTTTTCATGAGGCCATGAAAAATGGTAAGCAGGGGGGTGTGTGAAGTACTAAAGAAGGTATGTTTTGATGGTTAAGCGGTGTACCCCTGGAGGCTAAGGGCCTGGCCCTGGAGGACACTTGCTCTTGTACCATTACACGTGGATTTTGCGTGGTTTGCTTATCGACGTGATCTGGTAATCTGATGTGTTTTATAAAGTTTACATCACCTGCTCTATTGTGTTTAATCCATTAAGGTTTCTAAAGACAAAATTATTGTATTGACGTTGCATCATATTACGGTTCTTTTAGGTGTTGATATAATACGGTTAGTTTCTACAGAATAATGTTGTTGTTCCATTACAGAGCTTTTGTGTTATGCGCTTATTCCTTAACATTACAGAATTCATCTTGGAAGTTTTTTTCTTTGTGATTGTTGGATTCTTGAATACTGTTGTTCTACCTTGAAATGCAATCATATTCTTTCTAACCGAGGTGATAACTGAATCAGATTACTATTTGAGTATGTTTTGTATAGATGGTTTTTAGTGCTGTTCCATAATGTATCAGTAATCAGTGCTGTTCCATTTGTGTGTACATATTTAAGAGTGAAGGATTGACGATTGGTTATGATTAATGCAATTGATTTCATCGACTAAGATGTTATGGCTTGTTATACTTAGTTGTTGTTCTGTTTCTTGACTGTTGTTCTATTTCCGAATTGTTGTTCCATTTTAGACTTGCTATTCCATTTTAGGTTTGTCGTTCTGTTTTAGGGTTGCTATTCCATTTCCTTGTTGTTCAATTTCTTTGCCATTCCATTTCTTATCTGTTGTTCCATTTCTTGTTATTGGTGGGAAGAACAATCTGAAGCTGTAGTGAGCATTGGCATCTGTTGTCTAGCTCCCAGACCCCTGATATGTTCTCTGATTTCCTTTTCCATTAGTTTCTAAAGGGATGGGTTATTGCTACTGAACCCTTGACTGATAAATTTCTTAATGTTCTGAACGTGTGATTTAGTCTTTTGAAGTAGTTAAGCTGGAAACAAGCATCCATTTACTCTTGTATTTTCAAACACTGTGCTACTAGCATTACTCTGGAAACTGATAGCCTCAAACTGAGACACTTTGAAATAGCAAAACGTTCTCGGATTGACATATTAATGTCAGGTAACTAAAGGTTAAAGAGACCCTTTTTATAGCTCCACAGACATGTATCCAACATCAAGCGTAAAATGGCTACATGGCACTTTACCAGCCAAACACTTTCCAATCATCAAAATATACCTCCAAAAATTTATGAATGAACTCTTTGAACACCATAATGACTACGCCCAAGAAGATCACCGGCACATTTTTAAGTCCAAAAGGCATTATCGTATACTAAAACAGCCCCACTCACTTGCAAAATGTTGTTGTACTCTAGTCTTCTTACATGATCTTAATCTGATGGTACTCAGAGAACTCATTAGTGAATGAATATGATTCCTGCCCTCCAACATTATCGAGAACTTCATCTGTGAATGGTGTCGGAAAGGGATCATGAATGTTAGCATCATTAAGCTTCCTGAGATCTATGCAAATCCTTATTTCATCGTTTTTTTTCTTTTCCTAAATGACCATTGGACTCACCCAATCAGATTCCTCCACCTATTCAATAATACCTGCTGCAAGCATCTTGTCCAACTCTAGGTGGACCTTTTCCTTTTATTTTGGATTAAGGTGATATGGTATCTTCTTAATAGGCTTCGTGTTTGGTTTCAAAGCTATTTTCGTCACTCCCAAATCACCTATGATGCCTTTCAAATCCAAAAATTTTGTGGCATCACCCCAGTAGTCTTCGATCTTCGCAAACATTAGCTCTACCTCTGTGCCAATGTTTACCTATCTAGTTTTCAGTGGCGGGGAGATATCTAGATTTTCTATATGCAGTCCCTCAACGTCGCGGTCACCTTCTACCTTTCAGATGTTAATATTCCTTGGATCCTCCTCTTCGTCTTCGGTAGTCGCATTGTATCACTCCAACGCATGGCACAGTTGGGTGCTCCAATCTGGTTCAATTAGGTCCAAAGGATCCTTCGGTATTTTGAATATTGTTGCCTTAACCTCTTGCAGTGACTTGTGAATTCATTCGAATGCATCCTCAAAGCTGAATGTCATCAAGAATCCTTGTCTCAAAATGTCCCACTCTTCAGTGCCATGATGGATATATGTTTCCAAGTACCAATCCATTGGTATTACATCCAAAGTGTGACAGAATAAATGCACCCACTGAGGTTGCGACTCCATTCCATAAACCTCATTCCATTTTGCTAAGGGATCGTGTGGATGATTCCTTCCATCATATTTCTCAGTTAGCCTAACTTTTGGTTAACCAAACCGCAATCTCATCATTTTTCTATACTCGCGCAACCCATCAAAACTATCTTTATGCGTACCCTACCATCTTGCAGGCGTAGCACATAGGGCCAAATCCAGTGATTGGAAGTGATGCTTCTCAAGCACCTCCCTTTCAAATGCGTCCAAAAATTTATCTACGTCAATTAGACCATTATAATAAGGAAAAAATTTTACCTCCGAATATACACAGTCCAACGATTTAGTCATCATATTATAGTAGAGCGTGGATACTTCATGCAATATATTCTAGCGGTGTTCCACTTCCTCATCTGAATATAATGTACAAGAATTTTGTGGTCCCATGGAATGCATCCATCAGCAGTCGGATTAACCCAATCTTGGTCTTGTGCTATTATTTTATAGATATGATCCAAATCATCATCGCTTTCCTCATAATCGCGGACTGGTTCAGTGTAGCGCATTCCTTCTGTAGGGTCCAAAGGTACTATTACATGGAGAGATCTCCTCTAAAATGACATTTTCTACTTCTTCATATTGATTACCCCATTCATTTTGATGGCCAAATCAATTCCAAGGAGCGTGGGGTATTGATTTTTGTCATCAACAATCTCTATCACTTCGAAATCTGCCAACACGCTCGCACCTCCTATGTCTACTGTTACTCCATGAAATCTTCCTATAGGGATAATATTTTGTTGACCTACCATTGTTAATTGAATCGGAGACCACTGTAGCACAGGTCTCACCATTCTTTCCCATGTCTATTTAGGAAAAAACTTTAGATCTGACCCCAAATCCAGAAAGATCTGGTCCATTTCATACTCTCCTATTTCCACAGTGAGACTCATGTCATGTCATGTTCTGGTCTTGTGTTTTCTTATCTTTCGGACTGTGTGGTGCCTTTCAAGAGTAGCTTCCTTACCAACACACATGTTTATCAGTTCTTCTAACCCTTTCACATCCCTACCATCACGCAGTAAGTCCATACAAGCCTCCAAAAAGGTGGTAAGCATAGAGGGGTCAACTTCTTCGAATAAATTATCCTGACTTCCTGAGGTAGAGGCTTCAACGAAGTTTTTCTTTGCTTCAATGAATGTTTCCCTCGCGCGTTCCAGATCAAATCCTACCTCCTTTTTTGGAGCCTTGTGAACCCACTCACCTTCTTCAGGTTGTTCCCCTTTATCATCACTAGTCATCATCCCACTTTGTAGCACAATATTCACATTGGGATCTTCTTCGTGGGGCTCATACCTAATCATCTATATATTCTATGTAGGTTGTTGACGTTGTGTCTTCTTCTCCTACATCTTAGCTATCAATATAGTGCATTCCTCTATTGCGTGGTCAAATAGAGTATAATACTAGCATGATGGTCGTGTCTGCCTCATGTACTCCCGTGTGTAGTGTCTTGGCACTCCACAATTATACTAAATAACTTGTTTCCAACCTCTACTAGGTCCTCCTCCTCCTTGGCCTCATCTACGACCCTGATATCCTCCATGCGCTGCCCAACACCTTGATCTAGAGGCCAAGTTTCTGTTTGCATTCAATATGCGAGAATTATTTCCATCATGAATTTGTAGCTATGAAAGTTACACTCATCATGGCCTACCTATTTATAGAAATTGCAAAATAAATATTGTGGTGTCTGCACAAATTTTTACAACAAGTGGCAATTGTCTGTTACATGTTTTCCCACTCTTAGACAGATAGCGCACCATAGCACGGGCCCTGTACTTGGTCCTTCTTGAGCTTCCTACCTTAGAGGCGTGGGCCCTCCTCCAGCCACATAATTCACGAAAACAGGGAAATGATCCTTATCATGCCCCTCGTTTTACACTTGAGGCACCAGACTTCTTCGTGTACCTCTTACCGATCCGCTTTCTTGTTTTTCAAGCTTCAAAGTTCCAAGAAAATATTCTACAACTCATCATGAATTTGTTGAACTCTCCCAATGTTTTGTCCTATATAGGTGTCTCATGTAACCTCATTCTGATTTCCAGTGCTTCCACCTTAGTCCTTATCCTTTACTGTGACAAGGAAATTCTTGAGGTAAGAGAGCGGCTATAAACCAATCCCAGTGCTTCCTGTCTATGAGATTCATATTGGCTTCAGGGATTCTACACTTCAATCTTTGATCCATATCCAAAGGCGTTTCACCAATCCTCATCTCAATATCCTTGAATCCCACTACTGATTATGTTTCAGACTTAGGCCTATTGAACTTCTTGTTTAGAACACTCTAAGTGTCCTCTAGTGATGCCACTAGGTTATCAGTGTGGTACTAAATGTACCACATTAATGGACGATCTTGTAGAGAAGTAACCAACTGCACTTTCTTCATATGATCATCTGTAATATTTTGTGTTGTCCACGTGGTCTTCGCAACAAACCAAAACTAGTTCGGGTCCTCATTTCCCAAGCCCTTGAAAATGGGGAATTTCATCGTAATCGACATATTGAACGGTGGGGGAGGTGGTGGTGGTGTGGGTGAAGGTGTATGTTGTGGAGATGAAGGTGGTGGTGGTGTGGACACATGAGGTATTCACGGAAACCATTGCCTTATTAACCGGACAGTGCTCTATGCTAAAGCGTGTGTTGCTCCCTTATCGTCACTCAAAGGAAGCTCGATCGGTGGGCTATATTCAGGGCATGTTCTTCCTCCATCCCTGAAGAACTTTCAGCTTCACATAGCTCCAAACACCAAGGTAATTGCATAACCTGTTTTTCACACGAGAGCATTTCAATAAAAGTATTCAAAGATCTTAAGTACTTACCTCACTTGAAGAAGCCTCACTCTACCTTGCTGTAGTTGATCGAGGTATTGACTGTGAATTATGTGACAAATCCTCCTATGACTCGATCAAAATAGGGATCGACAGTGTGTATGATCTTATCTTTAGAAGCTTCCAATCTCCACACTAGTTCTAGGGTCCACACTATTGGGCCGTCAAGCCTCCACCTTCCCTGGCTGTCTACCAATTTAGCGATCCACTCATACAGTTTGATTGGGAAGGTGCAGAACAAGATTTCATGTATCTCTATGTAAAGGTATTTGTCCAACCACTATTCTTTCATCAGGCGTTGATTTCTGTTTTCTTGTGCACCAAATTCGTCGAGCTTTCCATCCAACCACTTCTCAATTTCTTTCTTTGTTGGATTCGAGTGATGCAACATCAAACATCTCTTTATGTAGATCCCGGTCCCAAAAATGGAACCATTTGTTGCCTTAGTGGGTCCTGACCCAGGTTCATAGTTAGTTTTTCCAAGTAAATCCCTACACTACTAGCCATTTCGGCATCAATTCGTGGAGCGGGGACTAAAGTCTCACCTGAAGAAGTATGGGGGGATGTTGGAACCAAGTTTCCCAACCCAGAGATGAGTGCAAGTTCATTTTTATGCCCTAAATCTGGCTTCATGTAGATAGATGAGATTTTAGGTCTTATTGATATAACTACCCTTATTCAACTTCTATACCTCCGCGAACATTTACGACTTTCTTCCGCGGACTGTAAATATGTGAATCAGCTACTTACAGACATCAAAGATTACTCTTGACCTAGTAGTTACTCAGATCATCTTAAGTTTTAATAAAGCCCACATACAATAAGATAATCTTCACATAAACAGTTAATAGTAATTGCATTCACGTAACAATATAAATCATGTAAAGTCGTGCAATAATCATCATTATTTCATAAACCCATTATAAGAAAAGGCACATTCATATAAAACAGAGTGAGTAGACAAAACACAGGATTTTATGGAATAATCTCTTTATTAATACTTCAGCTCTTCTTATAGACTAAAGACTTCCTTGTACACCCAGCTATAGCGGTCCACGCACTTAGCTATGGACTCTACTCTAGGCCTCTGCACACACAGCTACAGAGCCTTCCTTCTACTCTAAGGATTCTATGCTCTTCTTACTACAAACCCAATACATTCATTTTCATCCTCTCTTTTTTACTTTAGACATCCTAAGATGCACCTATTTATACAATCCCATGGTCCATGGATCATGGGTAGATCTTCAAAAGCTGACTCAACTTACATAAAACAAGGGTAAAACACTTTATGACACTTTAACTATTTATGTGCTCTGAGACCAAAACTTGCAGAGACTTTACATTTTATACAACAAAACTTGGGCTTTTGCCCCAAAAATGACCCTACGGGACCCCATCCCAACAAACTGCCTTATGCACTGTGCCAAATCTGGAATACAACATTCACATGACTATCTCGAGAGACAATACATCATTCAATATTTCTCTCTTCAAATCTGCTCTCGTGGATGCTGTAACCTATTCTCCTCCCTTCTTGGCCATCTATAACTCCTTACCCATTCGCTCATTCTCTGCTATCAAGAAGCAAACACTCGAGCTAGTTGCTTCAACATATGCTCTGGTAGCATTGGCCAAAGTTGTTGGATGCATGCACATGCCAAATACGATTAATCATTCCTCAAACTGTGCAGGAGATGTGTGGACATCTAGAGTATTCCCTCTGTGTGATTTCACAACTCTATGTTGTGACTCATCGAATGATATGTTTTGCATCTCTACTTCCAGATTGTCTCCAAGTATCTTTGTATCTCCTTGACCGTTCAGGACTTGCTCTGCTTTTGGATCTGGTGAAGTCGATGGGTCGACCTCTTAGTTGTAAGGCATGAAGTCAATATCCTATTCTAACTTTGGCTCCTCCATCTTCGTATCCATCTAATCAAGTATCTGTTCAACCTCTTGAGCAAAGTCCTGCTCCTACAACTTCTCACCCTGTCTACTTTCTGTCAACTACTCAGATGAGTGTATAACATGTATGGGTGCAGTTTCATCAATATGTGCATGTTCCACCTCCTACTGTGTATATCCCTACTGTGGTTCCTTCTCTTGTCTGCGTAGCTCTTCTTCTTCCCTGAGTTGCTACTTCAACTATTCCAACTCCTTCACTATTTACGCCATCCTCTATTTATCTCTCTGCCTTTACGCATTGTGACCTCTTTGCCTCTATCTACAAATTTGCTTTCTGCACAAGTGGGTGTGCTTTGAACTTGCAGTTTTGTACTACCTCTTAATATTTCTCTTGCCTTTGTCATGCGCTGGTATGTTACTCCCTACTGCTCTTGATGATGGTGCTCTCCTAGATGCTACTTTGCATTTCTTCATTAACCATTCCACAACTATTCCGACTAGTTCACTGAGCCTGGAGAAGTTGTGGCAATATCTCCATGGGCCTTCCTCAGTGAAATGACACACCACGTGGATCCAAGGAAATTTCACTCTCGCACAATGGTCCTTTAAAAAGAAATGTGGGTCATATGGATTGAAACTTATGGTGACAAAAGTAAATCTTTTGAACTCTTTTGCCTTGGAGTCATAATGCTTGAGATTTTGTATCTCTTACAACCTGATCCACAATGGAAGAGCAGGCCAAGGTGCCTTCTTCTTCCGATGAAGTCTAGCTAACAGTCCTATCGAGATGTGGTACAAAACTTCTTGCATGATGAGCTTGTCCATGAAAAACTTCGGTAAAACATGCAGGGACTTCTCCGCATTGTACATTTGTATGAAGGTGACAAGAGGTGAGGAATACCAATCCACTATGTTGATCAATGTCTCCATCGCTGCATACAACATGCAAGGTGGATCCTCCTCAAATATCATCTTGTACACGAAGGTGACAAAATGGTCCAACAATTGTATGATGACTCCATGGAAGCTGCATTCAAAAAGAAATTTCCAGTAAGTGTCTCGAGAGGTTTCCTATGATGTCCATGCCCAACCCAAGCCTAGGAATTGTTGATGGGCACAAATTGCACCTAAAATGTATGCGAACATGTATATTTCTGCTTTTTGACCTTTAGGTGGTTGTCGGGCTCCTGTTACCCATTCCTTCAGCTTGTGAGGCAACATGTTGGACCAGTTGCATGGTTTTCCTTTACTGGCCAGTTGGTCCAATGTGATCACTCAACTTTGTGGGAAGGTCTCCATGCTCTCTTGGTCATACAAGTGGCATGAAAAGATGACCAAGTACTAATATGCTTTCCACGGTATCTTGATCTTGTAAATCTAGTTGGATTTCGTCTTAAACTTGGTTGGCTCTTTCACCCAACTCTTCAAGATATCCTTGGATTTTTCACTCCTACTAGGTTTGCTGAAGGGTGTCTCCTTTATGGTCACCAGCTGTGCAAAGTGGTACATATGCTAATAGTCTTGTGCCCTAAAGCTAGCAATCTCTTTTCAACTAGCACTGATTAACACCATCGTCTTGGGATTAGTGTGCAAGATGATCCGTTGTATCATGTCCATGCATGGAAATGTCAGATACTTGCATGCAATCCAATACAAGCCAGGCTTGTGGATATTCACATAGACCTTGTGGTTTTCCAGATCTTCCCCAAATTTGCCTAAGAATGTAACATTGATATCCTTCCATTTCAATTTCATGTCTTCGTCTACCACTAGCTCAGTGTCTTCGTAAATTGGTAAACTCATACACACTTTCTCAACTACATCTCTAGTTGTGCTTCTGTCAATGTCCTTTGACCTTGTTCTCTTGTAGGCCATTGAACCTAAACTGTTAATAGACAGACAAACACCTACTATACCTGGAGACATGGCGACATTCAAGCAAGAAATCTGTTAGTTGAAAACCAAAGCAAACTTTATCACTAACATGGAACATACCCGTGAGATTGATGGCAATGATTACACAATTTTTACCTAGAGGTCGGGAGACTGACTATCGGAACTGATTGAAAGAAATTCCAAACTATCGAGAGGCTGGTTGATTGCTGGAATTATGCAATCCAAAATCTAGGCTAACCTGTTGGGTGCTGAGATTGGGAAATGCACAATTTCAGTTAGAAAGGAATGCAAGCCCAGGGACTACATTGTGCAATTTTCTAGGCTAGAAGATCACTACCTCTAAGAATTGTGCAAAGAAAGCCTAGAAAATAGTGTCTGACCAATTTTGTGAATTTTCTGGGAGGAAGGTAGAGCCTTCCCTCTCATAAATGCACAATGTTGTCTGGGAAAGGCAAGGCTCAGGCTAAGGTTTCCTAGACCTACTGACAAGCAACTGAAAACATGTGAAGCTTTGAATGCATGTGGCACTCACTGGAAGCAAAAGTGAATGATCATGCGTGCAAACAATGAATGCAAGATTTCAAAAATAGGAAAACATGCATGTGCGTGAAACGGGTCTCCACATCGATGACCGTTGGTGCAAAAATATTTTCATGCATGCAACATTAGTGAGGTGCAAAATGGAAACTGAAGGGATGCTTGTATAGGTTAACATGCATGCAAATGACAACAAGCGTTCATAGAAATTAAGCAGACAACACTTACACAAGCCAAAACATAAAAGGCAATAGAAAAGCTGCAAAATACATGTAAAGCGGACTTACCTGGAAAAAGATGAGATTAATGTGTCGACGACTCCTAGATGTGGTGTGGGATGTTAGAGCTCCAAGATCAATGTGAAGAATGAGCTCTGTAGCGTGAAATAAATAAGTTTGAGGCTCATTATGCCCATGCCACAAACCTAGGAAAAAGCAACACTTGGATGGTAGTTTCTAAAAGATCTTTGTATGTAACCTGTGGTTGCTAAAAATAGATCCCTAAAACCTGGGAATACTTTTTGCATGTTTCTCTTTTCTATTTTTGGAAAAGAAGCCCATGCATGCAAATTAATTTTTCTTAGTCCTTGAGGGAACTAGTCAACCTAAAGGCACATGCACCGATGCACGATCCTGGGATGAAGATTTACACAGTTTCTGGGCTAATTTGGGATGGATGTTCTTGAGAGATTGCATAATTTCTAGGGTCAGTAGGTGACTACCTCCTAGAATTATGCAATTTTTGGGCTGAGGGCCAGTGTCGGGCCAGATTGTGCAATTTTCTGTGGGAACCTTATTTGGCTATTCTATGTAATTATGAAGCTCAACATATTTGCACAATTTCCGGATGGCAATCTGGTTCCCTACAAAATGGCAAAATTTTCTAGGGAGTTGCTCAGCGAGAAAATAACCTAAGTCTGGAATGGAAGGCTGTGAAGGGAATGAAGCAAAATGACATGCATAGGCTGGTGATGTAGTGAAAGGAATGAAGCCTATGTACTTGATAGCAAGACATTCTACTAAGGATGGTTAGTACAGAGGCTCCAAAATGAAGCTAAGGAAAATTTTTGGAGCGTGGTTGTAGCTGCTACAAGAGAAAGATAGAAAAAACACTAGATTTTCTTTGACTTAGTGTTAGATCTCTTCACTCAACATGAAAAACATACAGAGGTAACAAAGTGCATCCTTTTCTCTGAGTGAAAGAATACTTTCTAAATATAGTGACTACACATGCACTATTGGAGGAAATTGGGTCGTCTTGTGCCTAAACGCACTTTCTTTCACTAGTGGAGCGCACTTTTGTCACATTGTTGAGTACACTCCTTGTTCACAGTGAGGGAACATTCCTTATCAACAACAAGTGCAAAATCCTTCATTAGGGGAATTTTGAGGTCTACAGTGGGCCTCCTAAGGAAATCACAAAACAATAGTGGAAATAATAAAATACGATTAGTTTACATCATCAAATTTTAGAGGGAAGAAACAAAAAACTACTTTTTCAACTAGTATTTTCAACTTATCTCCCTATGGGTTTACTCAAATTTCGAGCGAGAACACTCATTGGATTCATAATCTGGTTACTCATCTAAGGAGTAACCATGTTGCATAATTTTGATGCACCTTGCTACATGAATAAAATGATGACAATCATGTTTTTTCATGTATTTCTCATTTTTTGTGTAGCAGTGTTCATCAAAAGTATGCAACATGAGCACTCCTTGCATATGGAATTAAATATTTCATCCAACGAGTACTTCCTCTTGAAAATTTAGTAAAATTTTAGGGAGATAAGTTGAAAATACAAGTTGAAAAATTCGTTTTATTATTTTATGATCTTTTAATATTTTTACTTTTTTACCGCAAAAATGGTTAATCATCCCACATGGTTGACATCATCATATTGAATCCTAATGTTCCTTATGAAGTTTATTTTGCTTGTAAATTTTTCTTTGGAGCCCATTGTAGACTTCAAAATTTCTCTAATGTGTTCTCAGTAGAAGCACACTCCCTATCATAAATAGGTGCACACTTCTAGTTTTTTACACGTGTTCCCTTCCTTGTTTGCATGAAAATCACACTCCTAGAAAATAGGGACCCACTCTGACTTAACTTAACTAGTTCCCTCATCAAGCAACAAGTTGTGAGAATTCATCAATTCTCTAATATTTTATTGCATGTATATTTTCTTTATAATTAGTGCAAGAAATTATTCATTCCCACAATCATGATTCACTCTAGGCTGAGTGCATTTCCTCATCACAAGGATTTTCTTCACTCTTAGTCACAAGTGCATTAACTCTTGGTAACTTTTGCAAATTCTCACTTTTGTTTTCTTTTGTTTTTCTTAGTGGTGTTTTTATTTTCTATTGCATATGAAGTATCCTTTGCATCCATTCTTTCTCATACAAGTGTCATCTGCTTGTCGCAAGTGGTGTTTCTACTCACTCTTCACATTCCATGACCTTTCACCTTGTAGTCGTGATTGTGATATAATATATAGACATTTGAAGCTTGTTTCTCTCACTTGTACTATGTTCTTGACTTGTTGATCACCATCACTTAGAAATTTTTAGCTTCTCCTTGAGCATAGCAAACTTTCGAGAAACAAGAATCCACTCTAGTTCCAAACTATGCCTAACTAATAAAGGCTCCCTACCAAAGAAGATAACGCACTTCTATGTCAAAATGGTGCATCTCTTCCCACTGTAATTGAAACATACACCCTCAATAAGTCTCCCTACTGCACTATGCAATTTTAGTGAGCTATGTTCCTCACCCTTGCTGACTGTAATTGTGACCTATGCCCAAGACAAGTCCCTCTCTCTCACAAGTGTGTATTGTGTAGTTCTATGTTCCGATCTAGCCTTGTTTGTGTACTATGATCCTAACTTTCACCTTCTCTTCCTTTCCTTGGTGTAGTACATACTTCTAGTGGCTAGTGAAGCCACTTTGTCTCACTCTTGTTGGGTTTTCCTCCATGATTGTGCATTATTTCCTATCACTGTCTTTTGCATAGTTTACATGGGATAACTAAGTGAATTTTAGAAACTAAATTTTGTTTTCCTTGAGTGATCTTCCACTTGCAAGTGTTATAGATATAGAACATATCAATATTTCATATTCTAAAAATAATATGCCTCCTACCACTTGACAAGCTACATCAAAAGAGACTTTAGAGAATATTAGTGAGGAGGCAGTCGAATTTTTGAAGCCGATCGTTCCCATCTTATCGAACGCAAAGTGTTCCATTGGTAAATTTATACAAGTCTTAAGGAAGGATTTCAAGGTTGCCTTCATGAAAAAGGAATTCCTAGAAAACATAGAAGACAAGGAAATATATATAAACATCAATAGGTACACAATGCATAGAGTGGAATGCAGATTCCCAATATTACTTTATGTAGAAGCTATCAAATGGATCTTGTTACATATGGATAGAAAGAATCTTGTTCTTAGTAGTGAAAGTGGAAAGGAAATTCTCAGCTATCATCCACATGGCATACATTCCTATTACAAGATGATAACTCCTAAGCAGTATTTGAATACAAATTTTTATGCAAATTAGGCTACCCTAAATACCATCTAGATTAACAAGTATTGGTGGTAAGAGCCAACAAAGTTATCCCAAAATCGAACTGAAGTTTAAACAACCAAATATTTGAGAAATATCCATCTATACCTTATGATGATGTGCTCTAGATTGCATGAGTAGAAGAATGTTGAATATTCTAAAGAGAACCATATTTAATTAATCAACGTAGTTGTGTCTAGAGGCAAGGCCTTCGACTAGGCTAACATCATCTCTCATGAACTACAACTTAATATAAAATTGGACAAGTGAGGTTTACAAGCCAAGAAATCACCAAAATTGTATATGTTCACTTATCTCCTTGATGGAATCTGTGCTCATTATGAGTTTATATGGATGAAATGGAACTAGACCCCTCAAGAGAGGTTGCATGACTTTTCCCATTGCAGGCTATTTCATAAGTGAGATTCTGAGGAGTATATACAAAACTTCCTGAGCAATTCTTTGCAGTTTTGTATAGGATGATCTTTGTGACAGGAAATATATGAGGTTGTAAATTGGTTTGCTTCGCCACAAGAAAAATAAATCAGAGTTTTTCGGTGCCAAACTACCCCTTGTCTAATCTGATTTAGAATATTATATTGCAGTGCTAAAATCCTCCTCACATTATAAACAAAATGTGTTCATTGTGCTTAAGGATTCATGAATTTTTACAAGTGGAATTAAGAGTTTTTATGTTAATTTTATGAGAAATTTAACATAAATAAGAGACTTAACATCAGCATAAACATGTACAAAACATCATCAAAAGCACAATACAACGAGCACACGATAAATAAGTTCATCTCGTCTCGGCTACATCTTCTTGGTATAGCTTCCAACAACTTGGGCCTCTCTATTATGCTCAAAAGTGTAAAAATTTGTGTTTAATGATCAAATTCTTTTGAAACCTACTCTCATCAGTCTAGAATACTAAAAAATGAATATCTCGCCTCTTTTTGCATCCAATTTGGTGGAAAACTGAAGAAGTTAGAACTTATCCTATTTTTTCCAATATTCAGTCCACAAATTGCCCCATTTTCAGCATGACCCTACAAATTATCCCCATAAATGCGTAATTGGGCAAAAATTTCATGATGCTGTGGGCCATAATCTGTCGACTAAATGTTTATCACAAATCTCAATTAGCGAGGAAACCAACAGGTTTTATAGTCTATGAATGCGATGGGTGATGTTCGATTGTGATGCGGCTGACCTGATGGAAGTATTAACTGCAATCGATAAACATATCACGTCTGGGATCCTTTCACAAATTACAATTTGGTAGAGTATCGATGGTTCTTATATGCAAGGCTTTTTTTGTTCTATGAAGTGAGATTGCGATCTGCGGTCCATCGCATCGCAACTCCGTGGTCAATCCCTTAATTCCTTTCCACTTGTCTTTGGTGAAGTGCAATTGTGATCTGCGATCCATTGCATCACAACCCTTCCCTACTCAGGGAAAATTCTTTAATTCCTTCCTACCAGCCTTATCATAAATTCTCACCTTGTTTGTTCTAGGGCCAATTTTTGACATAGCGTAGCTATAACCACCCTCCAAAATTTTGGCCTGCACCAATTTTACAGCCTCCTTTGGAGAGTTTCACTTTATGACTACACACACTCAGGTTCACTCTGTGAGCTCGTGTGGGTCTTTACATTCACCTTTCTTGTTTTTTGCACTAAAGTCTCTGCAAGTTGATGTCTAAGTCATGCTTGCCACCATGTTCTTCTTATGCTTAAAGTCTTTGCTTCATATGTGTTTGTTATGTTCACCATGAAAGCATCTATCACACTCACACATGGAGTCATATTCACTATCGTGCAAGTGTCGTCTTGATCATGAATGATCAATCACGAGTGTCGTGCTTGTTGCTTACACCGTCGGTCAGTCATGTTGAACATGTGTGTTTGGATGTTTTGGTCATTTTGTGGTCAAGTCATGTGAGTGTGCATTCGTATGATTACCTATGCATCTTTCTACTATTCACACACTGTCATTTTTGTTGAAGTTCTCATGACCAAACTCCTCACTAACAACCGGACCATCACCTTGCTTTCAATTTGATCGACTGTCAATTAGAACAACAGAGAAGCACCAAGCTAGTTCTTTTAAGCACCGCTACCCATAAGCAACTCAAGAAACACTCATGTTGGCCACCAGATAGTCGACTGACTATTCATCTCAGAAATTGCACAGTGTTCATGAGCAGGGCTCCCGATACCCATCAGTTAGCTCAGATCATAAATTGTGGAGATGATGAGCAAGTCGGCCTTCTGGCCTTAGTGCAGTTTTCCCAGCCAACAGCTCCCAGCAGCAGATTGCTTGTTCCCTCAAGGAATTTCATAGTTTCTGCTCCTAGTGACCTTAGCAGCCAACTAGCATTTCCCTCTGGGAATTGTGCAAGTCTAGCTGCGGGTGACCCTAGTAGCCAACTACCAGTTCTCTCTAGGAATTGCACAAGCCTGGCTACTAGTGACCCCAGCAACCAACTAGATGTTGCCTCTAGGAATTGTGCAAGTCTCGTTTCCAGTGACCCCAGAGGCCAACTGGCAGTTCCCTCTGTGAATTGCATATTTTTCGTTGCCAATGTTACTAGCAGCCAACTGGCAGTTCCCTCTAGGAATTGCGCAGTTCTAGCTACTAGTCTCCCAGGCAGTTCCCTAGAAAATGTACATAATCCCTGCCCACTGACACTTCATGTAGCCCAACCCGTTTCCCTGGAAAATTCCACAAATCAAGTTGTCCATCTCCTACTAGCTGTTCATTCTAGAAAGCACGTAGAGCATGCCTGCCTTCCCCTCCTGTAGCCCATACTGTCCCTCCCAGTATTTGTACAATTTTGCCTGCCAGGCGAGCCAGAACTTGGAGACAGTCATTGTCAACTCAGATTGTTTGTCTCCATCTCTTACTGAATCTTGCATAGTTTTCAGCAGTAGTTGCCCGTAGCCATTGTACCGCATCACTGCCCTGCTACATCCCTAATCACCTGCATCTGAATGATCATGTGTCATGGTAGACTAGGAGGTTTTGGATTTGATGTCATCTAGTCATGAGTGACTACAAGTACAGGTACACCAACAAACATGTCAAGATGATGAACATGATGAATGAAGGGAGCACATTTAGATGGATAGGTTCACCAACGGACAAACAAACAAAGCATGCGAAGCAGACAAACGTAACGAATATTCACCTTCGCGAACAAGTGAACCTATCAAGCCTTCCAACATGAAAGAAAGGAAAAACATGCTAAAGCTTCATCAAGAAAATCAAGAATCATCAAAGACTCTGTGAACTCACCATGAGGAGGTGAAGCTATGATACATGATGAAGACATCCATCACTCAGCAAAATTATAGCTCGACATGCACTCTAGTAGCAACATGAATGTACTAGCATTGTCATGTCGAGTCATGTCAAGTCAAGTCGTGAGTCATGTTGCCCACATCTCCACTATGGGCTTGTTGTCAATCAATGTAATGTAACGTTGAATTCCAATAGACCCACTTGTTGAACATAGAGTCATGGAAGTCAAATGGTCATGAGGGTAGTCGAACAACCACAACGGTCAGTTTCACCCTTGGCTATAAATACCCCCCTCATTTTTACATGAAATCGCTTTTCACCTCAACTCCTCCCACATAGCTAAGAGAGTCTCTAATCTTTTCTTTGAGGAGTAAGTAGTGGCTCCAATGCCCCGTTGATGGGGTTAGTGATGTATGATGTAACGATGTGCCCTAGAACTTTTCCTTAATTCAGAAACATGTTAACAGGCTAGCACATTTTCACACATGTATTGTATTTGTTGTAACACTGATATGTAGCACCTGTAATACATGTTGCTTTAACATGTGTTCTAAATCTGAACTAATTCATTTTCTGTAATGCATAATCAGTTAATGGAAATGTGTTGTATATGCCATTAATGTTGTCCTGTCCATGCCGATTGCTCTATTGGAGAGTAGACAAACATTTCACATGAACCTTGTAGTAACAACCGTTGCACTCGTTCAGATTGATCTATGAGTGTTATACATGTTATCTTACATTGTACATTGTGACTACTACATCCGAGTGGATTGCTTCGCTAGAAGCTGTCTATGTCCTTTTGTGTTGTGTGTTCCTAGCCGATTTGGGACTGATCCCTTTCAACTTGGAACTCACCTTCACCTTCTTCCCCTCACAGTGAAATAACCATTGACACAAGTATAGTTACACTCACCAGGCACATGAAACTCACTTCTCAGAGGCAAAGCGAACCACTCTCCTGTGTTGACAAGCAAGAGTTGAGGTAAATCCTTAAGACACTAGCAACCAAGCCATAATACTAGATGGGACTCCCACACCAAAAGGTGTGAGGTCTAGGCGGGACATCATACCAAGATGATCCTTTGAATGTTGGCAGGTCTAGCACCATGAATAGGTCGACCCATCTGTGACATGCGATTTTCAATATATGGGGGCCAATGGTAACCTACCACTTGGCACCTCCCCATTCGCTGAAGGGCCTCACCACATCATCTTTTCCTCTGTCCAAGTCAAAATTAAACTTTGTCTTGCTCTAACATCTTCATACGAGCTTGGATTTGAGTGTTGTTTGCATTGTTCGAATTAGAATGATGATCTCTTCGATCTCAAGATAAGTTTATCAAGATTCTGACACTTGGATTTTTGAGCTTAATTTTGAGCACATATTCACTCGACCCCACTGGAAGCCTTTTGGACCCAAAAAGGATCACTCTCAATTATCCAGAAAGTGAGAGTATAGTTCCCTCACCTTTCCAACCTCTATCCATTTAGATTTTAAAGGATTTTATCCTTGAGCCCCACTCAAAGATAATTGATACTTCCCATTTCTGATGTCCTTATTCTTCTATCAAGTATAATGTCTTTTTGTATCTCATCAAGGTACTCTGGAGAAAAGTCTTCAATAGATGGAATTTGACTATTGTCTCCTTGATCTTCAACCAAAGGAGGCTCATAAAACCTTAATTTCTCGACATTAATAACAACTTAAATTTTCACATATGAAGGAAAATCCAACCTAAAGGCTTTGTTACCAATCTTTTCCAAAATTATTAATGGACCATATCTAACTAGTTTTAGTGTTTTACCTTCTCCTTGGAGCCTTGCTTTGTTAATGTGAAGCCAAAATTCATCACCAACTTGGAACTTGTGATCTTGATGATGCTTGTTGCGCCTTGCTTTATACTCTCCTTGGCTTTTCTCAAGCTATTCTTGAACCTCTTGGTGTACTAATTGGATTTGTTCAATGAACTTCCCTGCTTTGTCTATGTTGCTATGACCTTCAATAGCAACATCTTTGCCAAAAATAAAATCCAAAGGGGATTTAGGAAAGTATCTAATGCATGCCTCAAATGATGAAGTTTGAGTGGAAGAGTGCTTGGCTCAGTTGTAAGCATGTTGAATATAGTGCAAATGTTCATCTGACAGCTTTGGATGCTTGCTGCAATACCCACGAAGAAGATGTATCACTCTTATATTCACCACTTCTGTTTAACCATCTGTTTGTGGAATAAAGGTTGTACTCTTTTTCAATTTGGTGTCCATGAATCCCCACAAGTTGGACTGAAGATTCCCAACAAAGCGAGAATCTCGATTACTAGCAATAGATGTGGTCAATCAAAAATGCACCCAAACATTCTAAAATAATAACTGAGAAGTTTTTTTAGCTATAACTTACTTTCTACATGGAATCAAAATATACATTTTGTTGAACATATCCACAACTACACACAAATAATCATGACCTCTTTCTAACAGTGGAAGACATCCTACAAAATCCATAGAAACAATCTCCCATGATCGTGAAGGAACCAGAAGTGGTGTGGACAGTCCTACCTTCATTTTTCTAGGCTTACAGATTGCACACAATGAACATTCTTTCATAAAACGAAATACACTTTCAAGCATACGAGGCCAATAACAATACCTCTGTATATGTGCCATTGTCTTACTTACAATGAAATGACCAACAATAAGAGAATTATGTGCCTCGCTTATGATGTTAGCTCTTTCTCCCTGTGGAATACAAAGCTTGCGAAGACATTACAAAAGGTTATCATGCAAATGATAATCCAATTCCTCTACTTGGTTACCTTGACTCAAGCTTGCATAAACATCTTGAAAGTCATTATCTGATGCATATTTCTCAATGTAACATTCATGTAAAATAGAATTATGCTTAAGTAAAGTAGTTGCACCAACAATAAGCCTAGAAAGCATATCAACAACTTTACTGTATATACCTTTAGTATACCTAATTACCAAGTGGAATTGTTGAATAAAACCCATCCATCGTAAATGCCTTGATTGCTGCAACTTTGATTGTGATTGCAGGTATTGCAATGGTTGATTATTGGTTTGAATGACTGTTTCCTTACCCTTCAAGTAGTGTTTCCATTTTTTCACGCTTTGCACCAATGCATACAATTCTTGTCATATGTACGATAGTTAATCACGACACCATTAATAGTTTCTGAATGAAAACAAATAGGCTTACCATGTTGCATGGGGATTGCACCCATAGCATAATCACTAGCATTAGTCTGAATCTAAAATGACTGTCTCAAGTCTAGATGTGTGAGTATTGGAGTTGTACTAATCTTTTTCTTCAACTCATCATAGGCATTTTGTTGTTTTCCTCCCCAAAGAGAAACCTTTTTCACGCTTGTCAAGGCATGCAAAGGAGCTTCTATAAGAGAGAAATTAGCAATGAATTTCCTCAAATATTGGGCTTCTCCCAAAAAACTTCTTACCTCTATAATTGTCCTGGGCCTTGGTTAATTCACAATGACATCAATATTGGAGGGATCTATTTTCAACGCACCTCCTCCAACAATATGACCCAAGTAAGCTAAATAAGTTTTTCCAAATTCACACTTTGACATCTTAAGATACAACTATTTTTTTTCTAGACATCAAGTATGTTTCTTATAGGCATGACATTTTCATCTCAATATTTACTGAAATTAAGATGTCATGTAAGTAGACTATGAAAAACTCATCAAGAAATAGCCTTAGTACATAATTCATCACACACATGAATGTAACGGGAGCATTAGATAAATGAAATGACAAAACTATCCATTCAAACAAACCCTATTTTCTTTTGAATGTTATCTTACAAACGTCTCCTTCATCTATTCTAATTTAGTGGTATCCACTTCTTAAGTTAAACTTAGTAAAATAATTTTCATCTTTCAATTGATCAAGTAAATCATTTATTCTGGGTAGTGGGTAACAATTCTTTATTGTAATTTTGTTTAATGCACAAAATTCCATGCACATGTGCCATGTTCCATCCTTATTTTGCATCAAGAAAATAAGTGAACCACAGAGCGAAGAATATGGTTTGTTGATCCATTTTTTCAAAAACTCTTGAATTTGTTTCTTAATTTTTGCGCTTTCCATCACTGACATGCTTTACATGCCAATGTTAGGAAGAGGACAATGTTGTTGCAAGTGTATCTCATGTTGGATTCCTCTCTTGGGAGGTAATCCCTCTGGTTCCTGAAACATTTCATCATATTAGTTAACTACATCAGCCAATTCAGATTTCAAATTTGAAACACAACCTTTAAAGGCTTCATTATCAACATCATTCATCTGTTTGATCATCAGAAGCACAAAAACTCTTGGCTGAATTTACTAGTCTTTTCATCTGCCCTGCATTAGAAAGCGAAAGATTTGTTTTCTTGCTATGAGCTCTCACAATATATTCTACTCCACCTTTTAGCAAATGATATTTCTTTTCATGTCTATGGAAGATAGCTTTTTGTCATAAAGGTATGGGTTGCCCAAAACTATGCCATAGATATCTAATGACACAACATCAAGCTCCACATCATATATGAATTTTGTAGTAATGGAAAATTTCATTTTACACTTTGCTGATACCTGCAATTTCACATTTTCACACAACCATACAAGTGGATACAATTTATGATGTGGAACGATTTCCAAATTTAAACATTTGACAATGTTTTCAGAGATAATATTGTCTTGAGAGCCACTATTGAACAACACATCAATCTTGTTGTGTTTTCATATCACCATTATGTGGAAAGTCCTATTCTCCTCTTTTCGTTTGGAGTTTCATTTTGTGAGTTTGAAGAACTAGTGTTGCCATTGGATTCTTTTCCTTTTAACCCCATGGTTGTGATTTTAGTGTCATCGGCCGAATCGGATCCCAAATCCTATTGAGTGGATGTAGTTGTTTTTTGTTTTCCCTTGTTGTTTTTTTGTTTGGTCCCATTTCCCGATGAAGCTTCTAACAATGAGCTTCATCGTGACCCTCTCCGGAGAAATGTTTTCATGTAATTTTCTCTCTTTATTTTTTGATAGACACATTTTTCTTTTCCTTCCCTTTGAAAGCCTTTTCATTTCCTTTACTTTTAAATGTGTTTTTACTACCTTCTGATGGGATGTTCTTCCCTGTTCCCTCAAGAGGAGTGGCTTGCACACACACATCATCTAGATTATTGGGATAAAACATTAAGATAGTATGCCTAAGGTAACTATGTAAACCCCCTATGTACTCCAGTAATTTTTCCTATGATTTCAAATCTACACCTAACATCAAGGGCCTTTTTCTGAATTCCTGGGTGTAATCTTGCACATTTTGACTTTAAGCTGTCTAAATTTTTGGCAATTCATGATGGCTTTCTACATATAAGCTAGAGGGTAGAATTTTCCTTTTATTGCAATAATGAAATCATTCCAATAAATTGATATCTTACAATTTTTTTTAATCTCCTCTTGGGTCTTTGATTCCCACCATACTAGTGTTGCACCCTCCATTCTCAAGGAAACTAACTAAATATTTATGTCATGCTCTTGAAGGTTTTGAATCCTACAATAGACCTCCAATTCACGAATCCAATTGTTAAGCTTCTTTGCATTCTCTTCACCATTATACATGGGCAACTCAAATTTATATCAAGTTTTAAAAAAGCTGATTTACCAGTTCCTTTTTAATAATGATGATGAGTATAAGGATTGTGTTAGTGGAAGAGGGTGAAGATGGTTGCGAAGAAGAATATGAAGAAGATGGTGGAGAGGGTGGAGGTTTATCACCATTTCCATTACCTCCTCCTGAAGAGGCTTCTCCTCTGGGAGGTTTGGAACTTTCCCGTTGCAACCTGGTATTCCTCTCTTCATAGAGGACCTTCACCATCTCTTCATATCAAAGAAAGCCTTTTTGATGCTCTCTTCATCTTCTGTCATGTTTGTAGGTTCTCCTTCATGGGACATGATCTCTAGAGTCTCAACTACTAGTTGAGGATGAATTGGTGTTGGAGTTTGTGGAAACCTTTCTCTCCTTCCCCTTGACCCAACTTCAACACTTCCAACTAGCTTTCCTTCACCTCTTCTGAGTTTTAACCTGGTAAGCATGATATAACCTTGCAAACAATTAAATCATTCATTCACAAAGAAAACCTAGTTCTTTGATACCAAATTGATTTTACTTAGAATATTAGATTGAAGTGCTAAGGTCATCCTCATATTACAAACAAAATTATTACATTGTTCTTAAGGAATCATGAATTTTTGCAAGTCAAATGAAGTGTTTTTATGTTATTTTTAAGAGCAATTTAACATAAATAAGAGAATGAACAACAGCATAAACATGTACAGAACATCATAAAAAACACATTACAGCAAGCACATGATAAAGGATTTCACCCCTCCTAGGCTACGTCTCCTTGGTCCAGCTTCCAATTTCTTGGGCCTTTCTATTATGCTCAAAAGTGTAAAAATCTATGTTTACAATGCTCAAATGCTTCTAAAACCTACTCCCATCATTCTAGAATACTCAAAAATGGCTATCTCACCTTTTTTTGCATCCAATTTGGTGGAAAAATGAAGAATTTAGGATTTCTCCTTTTTCTCCCAATATTCGCTCCACAAATGTCCCCATTTTCAGCATGATCCTACAAATTAGCCCCAAAAACGCCCAAACTGGGCTAAAATTTCACCTTCTTGCAAGCTAGAATATGTCGGTTGACCGTTTATCACAAATCGCAATCAGTGAGGAAACCATCGGGCTTTATAGTTTGTGAACACGATGGGTGATTTGTCATTTGTATGTTCCAGACTCAAAGGAAGTGTTAACCACAACCGGTAAATATATTACGTCTCAGATCATTTCCCAAATCGCAATTCGAAAGAGTATCGACAATCCATATATATGGTACTTTTGTTTTTATGCGAAGTGCAATTGTGATCTGGGATCCATCGCATCACAACTCCGAGGTCAATCCCTTAATGCCTTTCTACCTTTCTTTTCAAAGTGTGATTGCAATCTACGATACATCACATCACAGCCCTTCCCTACTCGAGGCAGATTCTTTAATGCCTTCCCACCTGCCTTATCGCATTGCAAGTTGGCTACTCTAGGGATGATTTTTAATGCCAATGCACCTAGAACATGTCATCTGCGATATGTGGGGATCAATGATGGGTTGCCACTTGGCACTCCCCTATTCGCTAGAGGGCCTTGCCACATCATCTTTTCCTCCCATCTATCCAAGTCAACCCTAAATTTTGACTTCCTCTAACTTCTTCATACAAGCTAAGATTCGAGTGTCATTCACATTGTTGGAATCAGAATGATGAGGTATTTGATCTCAAGCTAATTTTATCAAGGTTCTGACACTTTCATTTTTGAGCCTAATTTTAAGCACCTGATCATCGTCTTATGCCCAAGATATGTGATCAATAAGGTGGTCTTGCAGGAGATTTCCTATCAGTTGGACAATGGGTTTTCTGCACAACTCTAATGGAAGAAGAAGTCTCCCTGGACTTGTTTTTCTTTCTAGATTGGACTCTGTGAGCTTAAGACCCTTAAGGAAGATGAAGCTGAGATTGAAGAACATAGGCGTCTTCATTTTATAGTCATGGGTTTTCATAGATATGATTCCAGAAATGTTTTCTAGAAACATTGTATTAAGATATGATACACCTAGCCATATGTACCTATGACCATTTCAGAGGATCAGAAGATCAAGAATTGGTACAAAGCATTGAGGAATAATTGGCCAGCAGACAAGGCAGTGACCTCCCATTTTTCTTGGTTACATGATATACACATGGAAGGGATGCAAAAAGAAGTAATTAATGAAGTTGACATTGTATCATCCAGAAAGAAACCAAAGCATGATTCAGTGATAGAGAATATAAAAAAAATCATGTTTGATAGATTTTGAAAAGGTCCAATAGAGGTAGAGCATCAAAAGAAGAAACATGAGGAGGAGGAGAAAATTTTAGAACAAAAGGAGTAAGAAGAAGAATGAAAGGGGGAGGAGGAGAAAAAACAACAAAAGAACAAGAAAAGAAGAAACAAGATGACATGTTGAAGAACAAAAAAGCAGAGCAACTACGGAAGAAACAACAAGAGGAAATACTACAAAATTATAAAGAAAAGGAGGAAAGGAGAAGAGTAGAAACAAAAGTGATTGAAAGAAGAAGAAATGAATAATAGATAGGAATAGGAATCTATAGAGGCAATAGAGGAAGAAAAAATGATCCATGATGTAGAAGCAGAGAAATCAATCAGATCCTCCTCCTCTCACTGGTGGCCATCTCCCATTCACTAAAATGGGAATTGTTCCTCCATGTGATGACAAGGTTATGGGCATATCCAATTTTACCTTCGACCAATTCAAGAAAATAATTGTACAAGAAAGGTGAGGGTATTTTCCCAATGGCAATCTTGATCCAATCTCCATAGCCATAGAGAAGGTTATAGTACCTAATACCAAGAGGAATCCTCAAACAATCATAGTAGAAAATGGCACCTTTGTGACAACAAAAGAAGACAATATAGAGTATATTTTAAGTGAGAATTTAGAACAACAAATGGATCTAGCTACCGCAAAGCAATATGTGGATCACCTCACCACATAAAATCAATGGTTGTCTTCTACCAGTATTAGCACGACAGAGTTATGGTTGGCCATAACTGAAGAATTGAATTCGATGGAATATACTATGACGAAGTTATATAGTGAGATGATTCTCTTGCATGCACTGATGGCACCCTTGGTTGAAATCCAGGAAATATCCTCAAAAATCCTGAAGGTTCTGAAGGTTACATCCACAGATAATGATCTAATGTTGGATCCTGGCATCAAATATCTTATTATTCCTATGCGCTTGGTTAAGAAATGCAGGTTAATAGTCGAGGTGGATAGAGTGCATTTAAGGATGCATACTCAGAACTACAACCATCTATCTGAATAGGTGACAAACACAATAGTTTCCAATGTTCGAATACATAGTAGTTTAGAGTCGTTGGCACGGAAACATACAATGCATTTTGTGGGTTAACTTGGATAAATAACAAGTAAGAATGTAATCATGTAGGAGATAAAAGAGTTCATTGAACAAATTGGGTAAGAAACAGATCAATAAATTTTGGAGGTGACCAAGAATGTTATTCTATAGTATGTAATTGGGCTAGCCAAAATTCACATAAAGTTATCACTTTTGTTTAGTAGCGTACAGTCAAACTCCAAATCTAGATTATTAGATGCATTGGAGGCAAAGATGTAGTACATTACGGATCTACCAACCAGAGCCATTCATTGCAATAGAGTTAAGAGCATGGACTCCTACATCACAAATGAACTCCATTCTCAAGGCATTGATTTTCCCTTTCCTCCTACACGAAGAAGTTCCTATCTTATATAGTTTTTTCTTATACAGCCACCCTTTTTTATGTAATTTTTCTTTTATAAATAAGTAATTAAATGTAAAATAATTCCAAGAGAAACATGTGGAATATGATGAGTCACATTTAATTCCATAGGTTGTAGAAGTCAAAGAGTCATGAGGAAGTTCAAGGGTCATTATCATTTGTTATAAATAATCCCTTGTAATTCAAGTAAAGGGATTGGACTTTTGGAGTTTTGGCCTTGGATTCTTTAGTTGTGTGTAAGGGAGAAGATCATTCTTTTGGAGAAGAAAGTGGCAGCTTCATGTTTCACTGTTGGAGCTAGTGTTTCATTAATGTAACCATGTACTTGGATATTTCATTTAATTACCAAAAGCTCTTCGAGCAAGCACTCTTCCATGTATGTGTCATGAATGTTGTAAGACTATTCTTTAGATGTTTGTGGTATATGTTTATGTTATTTCATACCAAAGAGAATGAACTATTTTGTCACTTTAGACATGAATCTTTTTGAATGGGTGTTGTTATGTTTTTACATGATTTTTGGTATCTTATGAAATAATTTGCAGGTTAATCAACAATTCGTTCATGTTTTCTCTCATGTGTCTCTCTTAGGATAATACTAATACTTTTCTATTAGAGGCTAATCTCTGATTTCCCTATTGTGGAAGCTCCTTTCACACTTTACACTCGATGTCTCACAAAGCTTACACGCTTGTTTCCCCAAAGTTATGCGTATTATTTTTATTTTATGTTTCACAGCCAAGACATACCTCTAAGATGACTTGCAATGGTGGTCAGACCTTATATTCATATGGGTCTCCTATACAAAATGGTGTGAGGTCTAATTGGGACTTCACATTAGGGTGACCTCATGTATTTTGGTGGTATCTAACATTGTCAACACGTTACAAATATTGTTTTTTGGTATTGGGTTGGTACAAGAAGCTATAAGGATATATTATGACAGCTAGAGTGGAGTATTTTTAGAAAAGAATCAAATTTGTCACTCGCAGACAAAGCATATTGATATTCAATGTCACTTCATAGGAGATAAAATTGAAGAAAAAAATGTGTTACTGGAAAGCTTGGACACTCTGAATAACGTTACAGATTCATTAATAAAAGATGTGAGAACTTACAAGTTTTTTTGCTGTAAAGAGACAATGGGCATTATTTCCGTAGATTGTGGTTCATGTACTCTTGTGAGCCCTTATGTGCAAACAAAACCAAAAGTGGGAGAATATTGGTTATATGTTGTATTATTTGCACAACTATCCCGAGTTGTTGTAAAAATGCACTATGCATGGTGTGGAGGTCACAAGAGTGGCAACAATGCCTCACTTTTCAGGGGGTTTTCATGAATGTAAAAGCCTCTCTATGTAGAAAATTTTAGGCAATTCCCTCAAAAAATATTTTTGGGTGGCTTTTGGATCCATTTTTCGTAGTATTTAACATAGTGGTTTTATTGTGCATAGTGGTTTTTCCCATGATTTTATGGTTTAGAATAAGGAACTTTGTTTGTATTCTATTTCAAAGTAAATGGATTGGTGAATCTTGGAAGGAAGGAACTTTGTTTGTATTCTATTTCAAAGTAAATGGATTGGTGAATCTTGGAAGGAATGAGATATATAGTTTATTGTAACATTGCACATAAGAATATATATTGAAGAAAATCTTGTTGGCTTTCTTACTTTTGACGTTTCCAAGATAAAATATATGTGTTAATTTGTGTGTCTACCATTACAAGCTTTGTAGTTTCATTAATAATATCTTGAAAATAATTAGTTGTACATGGTTAAAATAATCTTTTCAATAATTAATTTTACCTGCCTAAAGTATCTATAATTGAGAGAAATAAACAAAGTATTTAAATTTCGGATTCTACTTTAAACTTAACAATTTTAGTTTTTTGTAAATGCATACTTTTTATTAGCAAGAAAAAATGATTACATAGTTTTTCCATATTGCACTAAGGATTTTAATCCACCTCAAACCATTACTCCTTACATTAGCAGGTTTTCATTTCTCCATACACAACTGCGCACAAAATTCACAAAAGAAAAAATACTACACCATAATCAACACGTAGACTATTATAGATTGAATACATCATAAAGTCAAAATCCCTTTTGATAGGGTGAAACCGAAACTCATAAGGCCTAGAACTATAAAGCGGAACAATAAGAAATTTAATCATTATTTGAGGACAAGATTGTCGTAGAAACCCTCATGCTTAACCCTGTTGTATCTAGTAGATCCCTGTTATCAAATTCACATGCAATATTCCCTTCCATATGAGAAAGGAAAGAACTAATGCTTTCTATGAAGAAACATTGATTTCAAAGCATCCTTTTTATGTCTTCCATGGTGGAAAAGATGTTATGCACTCCACTTGCTTGTCTTTGAAGACGATTCCCAACGAAATCTTCATTTGTCAATGAAATGCCACATAATTCAAATATTGCTTCTTCATTTTCCTGTTGAACCCAGGGTCAAGAACCTAAGTAAACATATCCTCTAAGTTTTATGAATCATAGTGGGATTGTCTCTCCAACCTAGCTTGTCTCCAATTTATTAATCTCCTTCCTTGCTTCTAACAAAACTATATTGAATTAAGTCGTGGTAGATTCATGAGCAAAGAGTCTTAATCTGTTGTACCCATGTGGATCACTATGCCCTACGCCCTCTGTACAGTGCATTTGTTGTCTCTGTGGCATGAGTTATATTGAGAGGCTACACCTAAAGTACCTATTGTAGTGTAATATTCCATGTCTTGATATTTTATGTAATTAAATATGCATACATGTGTTTCTAGTTAGGTGTATTAGTTTGAAATACATTTAAAATTTTAGTTATCAATAATTTATTATTTATAAATTTCTAATTATGATGTTTTATTTTTGTAAATAAAGAAAATCTGGAGAAATATTTTTTGAGTACAAACAACTAAAATAGATGAGACTACAAATGACTGTGGAATATTTATTACACATTCATAAGTCATAGGAATCCAATTTGGATGATTAGATTTATTAAGGAATTATGATATTGACCAATTAATTATTTCCTAAAATCCAAGTAGTTACCTCTTATAGTGCTAAGCATAAGCTCATTAATGAGATGATAACTACCTCCAACTAGTTGGTGAGGTGGAGGTATTTATTAACCATCAAAAGAGTGGTAGATGGGATTTCATATAAAAATATCTTGTGTGATCGCTTTTATCTCATTCTAAGAGGAGAAGAGACTAAAGAGAAGCAAGAAGATAGAGACAAAAAGTATTTATTAACCATGAAAAGAGTGGTAGATGGGATTTCAGATAAAAATATCTTGTCTTCTTGCTTTTATCTCATTCTAAGAGGAGAAGAGACTAAAGAGAAGCAAGAAAATAGAGACATGAATGTTTATACTTTCAAGGTTTGGAAGACCCAAGTACTTTATTATTAATTCTCTGGAAATTGTTTCAAGATGATATCTCAATCTATAGTTTCTAATTGCTTCTCAAAAGTGAATTAGTTGGTTATGTTTATTTTTAGTTTGGTTATAATTTTAGTTGTTATGTTTTATTTCTATAATTTTTATTTCTATAATTTTGTATCAAGTAATGTAAGCAGGAAATGCCATTGGATAAACTGGTTATGTTTATATGAAAGGTTGTATAAATACATGAAAAGGAAAGAGAAGAAATAGTATGTAAGACAAAGTATTAAATTGAAGAGTAGAAGTTTTATTTCTCATATTAGTTGAGAAATAAATTTACTAGATAGAAAAGCAGGCAAAAGAAAATATGGATGCATATGTATAAATGGAGATATGTTAGACCACGTACAAATTTTCATAGAATTTCCTATAGTAAAAAAAAATATAAACTAGTAAATTGATCTCTTATAACACACACAATTGTATTGAACCAAATATAATCATTTATAAAGTAAATCTCCGTAAAAGCAATAGTTAGAATTAGAATAGCCACATAAATCATCATTTTCTCTAAAAGAGTAACAATAAAACATGTATACAACATAATTTTGTTAGCATTGTAACTCCTAGTTCAACATAGTCAACAAAATGAATAGCCATTAACACACATAAAGGAATATATATATATATAATGGCATTATTTACCCAAAAATTATACAGAGTCCCTTTGTATTTTTGTAATATCATTGTATAGAGACAAATTTAGAAATAGATATTGTTGACTTCAAGAAAAAGAATATATTGCATGAAATAAAAACATAACTACAAAGTTTTGTTCGTAATTAAAAAACAATTACACTTTTCATATAAAAGAAGATCACACTATTTTATAAATATTCTAGTCCTCAAAGAACTATATGCAATACAAGACATTAAAGAAAATAGCTAATATACAATTCCAGGAGCAAAGAGTCTATAGGTGCATCAACTATATGCCATATAAGACATTAAAGAAAATAGCTAATATACAATTCCAGGAGCAAAGAGTCTAGAGGTGCATCGTTATATAGAGAAATCATTCCCATGTAGAGAAAGAGACCAAAATTTGGGAACGTATAACCGGGTGGATAAGATGAATAAGTTGTAGTAGAGCCATGCCAAACTTCAGAACATTAAAATGAATCAACACATGTAAGACAAAACACAAACATAATTAGTGAATAGTGAAAAGAAGTACACAGAAGGAAGAAGCGTTCAGTATTTAAGGGAATAAGTTTGAAAAGGGTTATAGCAAAACTACCCGAAAATAAGTTATAAAAGTCCCATTGGCTTCCCTACCTGTACAAGCTTAAAACAAAATTTACCCATTGTATCCAAGTGACGATTACTACTTGTAAGCAGTGTTTAATGTATAAACAATCAAAGATTGAATCCACAAAACTACGAAATGAGTAACTACATACACCTATTACACGAAAATAAACCAATGAAGAACAAATTAACAATTTTCGGAGAAAATAAATGGTAAAAAAATAAATGTTGTAAATGACTATAACCATGTTCTATAATTGAAACTATTAATTAGCCAAGAGGGTTTGAGAAACCCCAAACTAAAAGTAAAAAGAATAGTGTTCACATTTAATGAGAACAGATTTATTGGTGACTGAAAATTTTGAAAAATAACTCAAGAGACTAAATATTGAGGGTTACTAAACCCTTCCTAAATATAATTAAAATATTATAATAAATTATGGCAGTTAAGCCATGGAACAATTATATAAGAATAGGAAATAAGGATTTCGAAAACCGTTGAAATTTATTTTTCTCCAACGTTGCTAACTATAGTAATAGTGGTTAAAACTTAGCAGAAAAACCACCTGTAGCCAGTGACAAACTGCAATGAGACAAAAATTTACCAGAAGAACTCTTGAAATGTTGCTAGGACTAGGAGATGAGTGTAAAACCCCAACAAACCTTTACAAAAGAATAGGTAATAAACAGAAGAAATTCTAAAAAAAATGTAGAATCACCTCTGGAACGGTTTGATAAAATTTGAACATATTTAGTTACTAATAGTCTATGGAACTCAGTAACTCCATCATTGCTGAGAAATAATAACCATAAAATTGTCTCGTACTGAAATAAACACAATGATTACAGACGTTGCAGAGAAAACAACTGTCACAATGGCGCAAGGTATCAAATGGATTCAAAACATTGTCGGAACAGACATTATACTTCTGAGAAACCCTAACACTAATCTTAACTATTCATTTAAAACGACCGGTCAACATCGTCAATGCGATAAGTCAAGGCTACCTATCGTGGAGCCACCATAAAATAACATGTATACATATAGAAAACTCTAGAAGGGTTTGCAACTCAACAACATATATATCGTAACCAATCTAAAAAACAATGTTCCACTATATTAATAAAACCACATTCATTAAGTAGAGTGAATCTAAGAATGATAAAAAGAATCGACCATATGGTTCTCATAGAAGCCCCATGATTGTGGATATAACCCATAGTTTGAGTTTGTGACATAGTTGTAAGCATATTAGTGCATTGAAGCCCTTGGAGCTAAAATATTTCCACAATATATATATAAGAAAGTGATATGATATATAACGATGGATGGAAAAAATATGCATTTTATCGTTAGAATTGGATAAATTTTTAATAAGGTATAAGTAAATAAGGATTATATAAATGTAAAGATAAGAATGAAAATCAAGATAAATGTATCAGAAAAATAATGATTTCAATAGAAGACACTAATATTTCCTTAGGGAGCAGTAAATTCATTAAATTTATTGTAGAAAAGAGACGAGAAAGTTAAAATCTTTAAAATGTTAAAGTGAATGTTTTTAGTATTTGATTTATTTGATTTAAAAGTATTTATACTATGTGAAAAAACTGTGTTGTGGGTGTGGTACATTACATGTAGATACCTCTACTTGTGAAAAAAGGGGATAAAGCTAGATAAATACACCATAGAATCAAAGCTCCAACTCACCAAATTGTCCCCAACGCTAGTGTCATAGACCTTTGACTCAAACATCGCACTTGAGTGTTGAAAAGAGGTCATGTCAAACTCAATGGAGGACCCATTCCCTTGAATATTTAAACAACTATTCAGACTCACATAGAACACTTAACCTCGTACACATAAGACTCTCAGGCACCCATGAAAACCAACCCACAAGAACCATTCAGCCTACTCCTTACATTTCACATGATGGCACTCAGCATAATTAACACAACCCATAGGAAATTCCTATACATCACCAATTGAAGGAAACCTTTGAACAAAGGATGTGTACAGACTCCCAAGCCTTCCCAACCTTGACAAGGAGTCTAAAGCAAAGCCTCCTAGCCCAATGAAATTAGACCTATCACCTCATACCCTTCCATAGAACTAAATTCAAAACAAGTTACCAAAACAATGATGTAATCAACATGTGTTTCAGTGTAAGGGGTGGAAAGAGACACCCACACCAGCCCACCATACTCCAAGGCTCCAAGCAACTAGACACAAACCACAAATCCAAGGAAACTCCACTACTACCACAAACAACAAACCCACAGGAACCCTTCAGCCCACTCATATTTCACATGATGACACTCACCATAATTAACAAAACCTATAGGAAATTCCTATACATCACCAATTAAAGGAAACCTCTAAAAAGAATGTGTACAAACTTCCAAGCCTTCTCAACCTTGACAAGGAATTTGAAACAAAGCCTCCTAGCCCAATGAAAATAGACCTATCACCTCATACCCTACCACAAAACTAAGTTCAAAACAAATTATCAAAACAATGATGTAATCAACAGGTGTTTCAGTGTAAGGGGTGGCAAGAGACACCCACACTAGCCCACCATCCTCCAAGCCTCCAAGCAACTAGACACAAATCACAAATCCAAGGAAACTCCACTACTGCCACCAACAACCAACCCACAAGAACCCTTCAACCCACTCCTTACATTTCACATGATCACACTCACCATAATTAACACAACCTATAGGAAATTCCTATACATCACCAATTAAAGGAAACCTCTGAAGAACGGATGTGTACAGAGTGCCAAGCCTTCCCAACCTTGACAAGTCGTCTGAAACAAAGCCTCCCAGTCCAATGAAATTAGACCTATCACCTCACACCCTACCATAGAACTAAATTCAAAACAAATTACCAAAACAATGATGTAATCAATGAGTGTTTCAGTGTAAGGGGTGACAAGAGACACCCACACCAGCCCACCATACTCCAAGACTCTAAGCAACTAGACACAAACCACAAATCCATAGAAACTCCACTACTGGCACCAACAGCTTCATAGGAGAATAAACTCTATCTTCATTGCCACAATCGCTAACCCAAACTCCAACTCATATCTCTTTTCACTATAAGCTAGAACAAAAAAACATGCATAGAGAGGTGAAGTACCAGCCCTTGTATCTACTCAAACCACTATAAGCAACTTCGTGAAACTTCATTTGTATAAGTATATAATGAGCATTTTCGTCCTCTGATTTTACATGTGATTACATGAAGGGGGTTAGTCATGCCCCTTTTATTAATACACGTCACATTCCAAAGCCCCCTCTTTAAAAGCATTAACAACCCATCAGGGAAAACTTAACATCTTAATATATATAAGACTTGCTAAATGTAAATTTTGGATTGTTTAGAGAATCTTCGACGAAATCACACAAATAATCATTTGTTGACGCGTTTCGAACCAACCAGTCTGGTTCATCGTCAGGACAAGTTGAAGAACCGATCCAGCTTAGCTAGTTAAATAGTTAGGGCAGAGACTCCAACGACTAGATTGATAACGGCTAAATTTGACCCTAAGACCTCAGTCAAATAAATAATATTCATTAATTATTATTAATTCAAGAAATTAGTTAAATTGGGTAAATATATATACGGGAAGAACCCTAAAGGTTATTCAATCATTTATCTATATAACCAATTATAAATGTTT